>JAODAL010007893.1:0-121832 GCA_025379985.1 Phyllomedusa bahiana | reverse complement strand
CGATTAAAAAACGATAGTCAACATAATCGCTCACATTATTCACAACCCAAGGATCTTGATTGGTTCTACACCACTTCCTCCCAATGACATCTGACAACCACACCAAAGGAGCCCGGTGGGAACGTCAGTCACAATCCTTAGTTGGCATGGCCCGGGAGCGGGTCAGCTGTCATAAACCCGCCTCTGTCCCACCCGGGTTCCCTCACCAGAGATCTACTGGGTGGTCTGGCTCAGCTCCACAAATATAGCGAGATGAACAATTTGAGGAGGGCAGTCAGCAGCTACTTGGCAGCAAAGAAATGGGGCCAATATCCCCTGCTTCTTGCAGTAGGCGCAAAGTATTGATGTTGAGAGTGGCACGGGAGGTCATGTTGTGGGGGGTTTCAGCCTCTGCATCCCAAAGACCGTGATGAGGACAGCAGTGACGATAAAACACAAATCGATGATGATGATGTAGCCGACCGCACTTGGGAGCCGGGTGAAGCAAGGGCTTCATCATCGTCAGGAGAAGAGAGCGTCAGCTTGCGCGTCAGGCAGCGGCACAGCCAGCAAGTGGGTTGTGTGGCCGTGAGTCAGCAGGGTAGCAGCAGTGTGAGGTTGGAGGCCAAGGGGCCACGGGGTAGAAAACCGGCTTCGCAGGTCCAAGAAAGTAAGCGGAAACAGGGGCTCAGCGAGGCAGCGGCGGTAGTAGTCACTCACTGCGGAGCTTTGGCGGTAAAATCAGATACTCGGCGGTGTGGCAGTTCTTTGCTAAGACACCGGAGGAGTCGAATATGGGTATATGTAAAATTTGTGCAAAAGCGAAAGCGTAGCCAGGGAGTGAACTTGGCACCACGGCCCTGCTTCAACACATGCAGTGTCACCATCCGGGGCCTGGCTCAGATGTGGTGTTCCATCCTGCAGTTGTTTTAACGAGGCGATTGGCAAAGGGACAACAGTATGCTCCTTCCAAGTTTTTGGTACTGCTTTTCCCCTCCTTTCCAAATGGTGGGCTCTGCACCGTTCCCGAGAACTAATGGCTTGTGCCCGACCGTAATTTCTTTTCCAAAAAGCAGTCCAGCACTTCATAAATATGTAGAAAAAAAGGTGGGCCAGTCCTTGAGCTTATCGGTTTGTTCCCAAAGGGGCACGCAGCGCTGACGTCTGGAGCTGTAACTACACGGTCAGTGCCAGTGGCAATTGTCCTTTACGGCCCACTGGTGAAGTGCTTCCTGCCCAGGCACACCAAACCAACTTGGACAGGAAAATGCTGCTATCTCCTCCACGTTGTCAAACTGTGGCCCTGCGCCAATGTCCACCTCCTCCTCCTCCACCACCACCACCATCTCAGCCTCCACAAGTACTGCTCCCATCATACCACTGTGTAGGGCACACTGGTGTCGCGCAATTCTACACCTGGCTTGCCTGGGCGAACGAAGTCACACAGGGGAGGAACTGTCCGCGTCATGCAGCAATAAAATCGTTGTGTGCTTTCTCCGCGCCAACTGCAAATCGGAACCATGGTGATGGACAAGGGGAGTAACAGTTGTCTGTGCTGCACCGAGGAGGGAAGGCCCCATGCGCCCTGCATTGCGCAAAAAGTGTTCAATTTGGTTGTGAAAAGGGTTTCTTGAAATCTTCCACCGATTTTCAGAAGATTCTGAAAATGTCCAGGAAACTGTGAATGCACTTCAACCATTCCTACAAAGCCAGGAACACCCTCCTCGAGTTGCAGCGGCAGAACGGCCTCCCCCAACACACTCTGATATGCAATGTTTTCCAAACCCGTTGGAATTTCCAGCCTGCACATGTTGGACCGACTGAAATGAACAGAAAAAAGGGCCCCATTAACGATTTTTGATGATCCAGGCAGACAGGAGTACTCCATGTGTAACTTTGATGTCAGCCAGTGGCAGCTCATGCGTGACACCTGCCGTTTGCTGAGGCCATTCGAGGAGGCAATGTTTTTTTGTCATCGCCAGGACTATGGGATGAATAAAAATCATTCCACTACTTCATGTCCTGGAACAAATGCTGAAAAATCTGTCAGAGCAAGGGACTGGAGACATGTCGACTACATCCGTGGCCACATGAGTCCAGTGGGGACTGAAATGGAAAAGGAGGAGGACATTAGAGCAGAAGCATTGTCTCTTTAAATTAGTTGATTTTCTACCCAGGTGACAAGAGAGGAGGAGCAAGGAGCAGCTGGAGGAGGTAGATGGAGATGAGGAAGACAGGCAGATGACCCCCCAAGCACCGAGCAGTATACAGTGGAGGCCGAAGCCCCTCGGAGTCCCTTGTGCAGATGGTTCGCAGCATGCTGATTTGCCTGGCTAGTGACAGCCGAATAATCAAACCCTCCGCAGAGGGTGACTTCTGGCTCTCCGCCCTATTGGACCTTCGCTACCGTCCAAAATGGGAGCCTTTTTCCCAGCTGGCTGAAGAGAGGACAAACTCAAATACTATAGGGAAATCCTCCGTAGTCAGTTGGCCGCTGCCTATGTGCACATCGTACCCCTCTGACAGGGCTGACCGGGGGGTTCTTCAGTGCTCACTACTACTGCCGCGGCTGCTGGGGGAAGGGGGGGGGGTAGAGCAGTACCAGCTCCATCAGCACAACCTAAGCCTGGAGTCACTGATGAGCAGCTTCCTTCACCCCGCCTAGTGAGGAGGGCAGTCGCCAGCAGCAGCAGCAGGAACCTGGAGCATCCCGGACCAACAGTTGGTGGCCTAATTGTACAGCACTCTGCCACCCCAGTTAGAAGATCCGCTGGAACACTGGCAAGCAAAACTGATTGTGTGGCCGCAGACTTCAGAGTTACATGCAGTGGAGAAGCTTCCCTGCCCGGCCAGTAGGTGGCCACACAAGCGGGTGTTTCAGTGGCGGGGTAGGTGCCATCGTTACCCCAAGGAGAACCCGCTTGTCCACGGTAAATGTGGAACGACTAGACCTTTTGTCAAATGAAATTACAGCGTGATCGACACAGGACTTCCACACACCATGCCTTAGGCGTCAGATACAGCAGCCATGACGGCCTCACAAAATTTTTGAGAAATTAGTCTGGATTTCAAACTCCTGCCTTAGCCACTATTCAGATCGCCACCCATCTGAATGCCACATATCTGCTGACAGTTTTCCCTCTATCTGGCCACCAACAGTCCTTAACCAGGGACTGGTATTGCCACCCACCTCCACACTGTGTCATTGTAGCCCACTCTATGACCTCATGCTGCTGCTGTTGGCTGTCTGCTGTAAAGCTACACACTGTTGTCAATGTGCCATTCTTTGGCCTATTCCTTTTTTGCCAACTCCAGAAATGTCATTTTGCCACTGTCTGACCTCATGCTGCAGCTGTGGCTGCTGCCGGGGACCTACACACTGCGGTCATTTGTACCACTCTCTGACCCATGCTGTGCTCTGCCGTGCCCTCCACACTCTGTCCATTGTCCACTCTGTGGCCTACCCTGTTTTTGCCATCCTCCAGAATGTCATTGTGCCACTGTCCCTGGACAACATGCTGCTGCTGTGGCGCTGCCAGCTACCTACACACTGTGGTCATTGTGCCCACGGTGGCCTACGTCCTTTTTTTTTTGCCCACCTCCAAATTTCCATTGTGTGCCACTGTCTGACCTCAAGACTGTGCTGCATGTGGCTGCTTGCCGCGTTACCCTACACACTCTGTCATTGTTTTCCAACTTCTGACCTCATGAGCTGCTGTGTCTCCTGTCGTGGACCTAAACACACGTCGATTCATAGTTGCCACTCTCGTGGCCTACTCCTGATTCTTGGCCACTTTCCAGCAAAAATATCGTTATTGTGCCAAGCTTCTCTGACTTCATTCTGAATGTTGCTGGCATGCTGCCGTCACCAGGGCCAAAGCCTGTCACTGCGATCTCAGGTGCCACCAAGAGCCCACACAGCTTGTTTTTCTCCAGCTGGCGCATGACATTATTTTTTATTCAGGCGCCAACATTCCCCCTTCAGTTTTTCTTAGGTCAGTTTGCGACCCTCTTTAAGACGCCCCGGGAATTTTTAAGTCTGAAAGTGATTCATAAGAGCGCGGAGCTCATCTTATGCCTTGTCACAACTACAAACACAACATTGCTATCAAAGACCAAACCCAGCATACCCGAGCGAGCATTTTCAAGCATGAACACACAACATTCTCAAGACAACAACACCCTACAGAGGTTTCTGTGATCACCTGGAAAATAGCTGATTTTCTTATATGCGATTTTCCGTCCCGTAAGTATTTTGCGGACCGCGCAAACAAATTATATTGAGAATATTCCCGCCCACTCTAAGTTATGACCCATAAAGGGTTAAGACAATTAGTGTGAAATTGATTTGAGGAAGAATTTAGGCATTCTTGAGGTCAGGCACTTGCAAATGCGCTGTTTTAGAGCAGAAAATACTAATGGATTATATCTCATAAATTCCACTGGCCCCCGATGGATCTTGAATGATACATCAAGTAAAATTTGCCCAGATTTCTCTGATTTTCCTCTGGTGGTGCCTACAGTGTAAAAATTAGAGAGCTTCCTGTAGATTGATGGTTTCTCGTCTCTATTTTATTAGATTAAACACAAATGCATTTATTGGTTGTCTCTTGTCCCTCAGCGTGTGACATAGACATATCTTCGCACGTCAATGTGACAGAGTTGCAGTGATCGCCCCCTAACTGGAAACCCAGCCCACTAGTCCCCTGCCTGCATGATGTGGGCCGCAGATCCCTCAAAATGAGCACGCGACCAACACATACTCTAATGCCACAAAGTGCCTTCCATGTTACCTGCGAACGCTCTCAGGCAAACTGGATAGCGGGTCTCTCCACATGAAGGGGAAGGTAATGCAGGGACCCTCTGCGACTTGGGGTCAGGCCTCTACTGTTTTCTGTCGACCCTCAGCGCCAGATCCTGGACACTAGAGCTGGTGTTTCTAACCCCTGCATCTGCTCTCTACCAGGAGCTGAGTCATGAGGGTCCCTAGTGGGAATGGTACAAAGCAAAACGGATTTCTCGACACCCTTGTATAAAGACACACGTCAAGGGAACGCTTCGTGCGCCCCTAACTGGAGCCCAGCCCACTGTCCCTGCCTAGCGCTTTGATCGTCTGCCACTAAGTCGACACAGACGTCAAACTTGGCTGACTGAGTCCCTGCTCTTAGTCCCTAAGTGCTGAGGGCCGTCGAGGCAAGTATGAATACTGATAAATATCATACCAGGGTAACAGAGACCAAAACGAGGGAACCAGAGCGATACGAACGTAAACAAGGTCCCGAGGTCAAGAGCACAAAACGGGTTGTCGACGGAGTACAAAAACACAGAGTATAGCCGAAGTTAGGAGAACCGCCAGGGTCCAGGTAATACGTAATAAGGCAAACACAATAACAGAGCAAGTAAACAGGTAGCAAGCGAATAATCAAGGGCGCACTCAGCTTCTCAGGGGAGTTTTAAAATGGGATGTCCTGCGATACCGCCCCTGGAAGCTGATGGAGAGGCGATGCCTCCAGGAACGTCCCATTGGCTGGTGGTTACACACCCCCAGTCAGGAGTGGCTGGCCTGTCATTCTCACAGAGCAAGTCAGCACATGAGCAATCAGGTGGGTCCCGGCTGGATCACTGCTGCAACCCTGATAGAGATCCCTGACAGCCTGAGCAAAAAAACAACAAGCAAAACAAAAAAAAAAAAAAAACACAGGGAGGGGGGGGGGGGGGGGGGGGGTGAAACAACAAAAGCAGCTCCTAGTCCTCTTGACATACCCACACCTTTTTCTAGAGGGCCCCAGACCCTTCCTGTCTGGGTTTGATCCCAAGTACCGAGCCTCCATGGAATATCCGTCTCCAGGCGATCAGCATGGATGCGATTTCGCCGGAACAACCCATGTATCTCTCTCCTCAAGGACCATACCCCTTCCAATGGCCCAGTTACTGCATGACCTTTGTGAGGGCCTTACGCTAATCTACAAATAACGGGCGAACTCACTTTTTCTAACTCCCCCTCTAATGCCAACTTGGAGAAGGAGCCCCCTGGAGACGCGGGTCAGTCAACAGCTGAACTAAACCTGTCGTCTTACGAAGTGCGACAACAGGAATACGTTTATAAGGTAACAGAGAACAGAAGAAGGGTAATTTCTCAGTCCGAATGTCCACTTCGGGGTTAACAACCTTCTTAACCACATATTGACAGGTCCAGGGTAGACAGTGGTGGTATAGGCATAGTTTCACCAGGGAGGACGAGGTCTCTATGTTATCAACCTTAAGCCCGAGCGCAACTTCACAAGATACGCATAGCCCTCAACGCTGCTGCCACCGCCGCTATCCAGATAGAGAATCAGCACTTCACCATCAGTATTGCCCAGCATGGTAAGAGACAATCTGTCAACACAAGCCGCGCGTACCCACCTACCTAATTACCCTGAAGATCCAGTCAAGACACTGATTATTCATTTCTGAACCAGGGCATGCCCAAAACCACATCCAGCGGCAGCCCCTCCAAACGCGAATAGAAACACACTGTTTCACAAGAACTCATATAGGATCCCGATCCCACCCATTCTTCCAGCTAGATGAACGATATATGCAAAATTGCACACACCAGCTAGAGGAGGGAGTCAATAGCCACTAGCGCCCGCAGCGAGTCAGATACGGTCTACAAGGACGGCCAACATTGGCGACAGACGCATCAACAAAATTAGGAAGATCTGAATCCCGAAATCCACAAACGCACTCTCCCAGAACCGGACAGCGACAAATATGAAATCTATAAACGGTATCAGTGCAACTAATTGTATTCTATCGAATATGAAATAACCTGCTTCGTGCCCTAGGTGATCATTCCAGTGACCACCTAGGCGTTTGAGTCTTTCCGACGTGGTCCATCCCGCGTGTTGCAGCTCTATTCCCAATTCCGTTCCATCTCATTCACCACAGTAGAAGCACAACCCCTGGATGCGACTAGTATTACCTACGGCATCACTAGCGGGCAGAGAGCAAAGAAAAAGACGCCTCCCACTGCATGTGGCCTCCTCTCGAGTTTAAACTCGATGAGAACAACGTAGTTTACGGACTGTGACCATATGTGAGGACCACCGGAGAGACAACCTTTTACTGCTGCACACTCCCGTTTAAAACCTTCGTGTCACAACGAACGGCTAGTGCCATAGCCTCATCTAAAAGTACCATGTAGGTAAGCACCAATAAAATCCTTCACATGGTCAGTCTCACCCTGCATCCACAAGGTGGTTGACAGCTGAGCCCTCGCGATCCACAGCTTCCCTATCAGGGTCATTAAAAGTACCACCTACGAGCGAGGCAAGAACCTGTCCACAGAACTGACTTGTTTCACAGTCGAACGTCCAAAGCGGTACACGAACACAAACTTGCGCCACTCCTTGGGCGACCCAGCTAGTATAGTGCACATACAACAATTTCCTAACATCCTTTTGTTCCTCATTCCCCGGGTAGAGTGGGCGGAGCCATAAAATACAGACGACCAAGCCCTCTCTAAAATGCCTCAAAGGGCCTTCCTGTTCACCTGCGAACCTGTCGGCTAACTGGATAGGTGGTTCCACAGAGAGGAAAGGCAATGCGACAGGGGACCACTCTGACTTAGGTAGCCTCCTGTTGCTATCACCCACAGCAGCCAATCCTGACTAGCTGTTAGCCCCGCACAACGACTCTACCAGAGTTTGTGTCACCATGGGGAGTCCTCAACAATAGTGATGTAGAGCCAGTAACCGGTTTTTCGTGCCTGTTGAATAAATCGTCACGTCATAGGAGGTTTCACATGCGCCCCACACATGTAGACCCAGGTCCCACTGCTCCAGCCTGCTTGACGTGACTTGCCCTAAGGCGGCAGACTGCTCACTGGGCGAACAGACCCTGCTCTGCCTAAGTGGCTGGGCCGTCAGGAAGTACCAATAGTAAACGACACCAGTCGCAGATTAAATCCCACAAAACGGGAACACTAAGAGACCGTGACTAGACACAGAACCCATAGGCATACTAAACGGTACACAAGCACAAGGCCAAGAGCCAAATGAGTGGCGAGGTCAAACAGGAGAGTCACGCTAAGCCGGAAGTCCAAGAGCAACACTGGCCAGGGTCAGGTATACGGGCGAAAGCAAACACATATTATACAAGAATCAAGTAACAAAGGTAGCAAGAATATCTACAGGCGCTGGCACTCAGCCTTCAGTGAGGAGTTTTACTACATGGATTCCTGGATACCACACCCCTTGTACACTGAATTGGAGCCAGCCATCCCAGTATTCCCCAGTGGCTGGTGTTACATGCCCCCTGTCAGGGTGCTTGTGGCTCTTATAGATCACTCCACACGAGCTGTCAGCACATGAGCATCAGGGTGGGGTCGCTGATCAGCTGCTGCAGCCTGTAGATCCCTGCAGCCTGAGCACAGCCTAGTCCTGACACTATCCCTGTCCTGGGCCACAGCATGAGCCCCAAACCTGCATGACCCCCAGATTAAAAAAGTCGGAAAAAGGAGTCTTTCAACACCATTTTAGTTGAACTGACATTGGACCAAACCTTTTCCTGTAACACAGTATGAAACCATTAAACATGCTGACACCCACAGATTAAAAAGTGGCCAGGAAAAAGGAGTCCTTCTCACAACCTACCTATGAGTGATAGTTTCACTCGAACATAGACTTATCACTGCTACACCTCAGGGCCAACAGCATGAGCCCAAACACTGCACTGACCCCAGCTTAAACAAGTGCTCGAAAAAGGGAGTTTTTTTCAACAGCCTTTTTAGTTTGAACTGGACATTGACTATACCTGTCACACTCTGAGGCCTGAGGACAAGCGATCGAGCCTCCAAACCTGCATAACCTCGCCGCGGATTCTACTTATACAACAGTGCCCGGAAAAAGGTAGTCTTTTTCAACCACCATTCAGTTAAACTGGACCTCTTTTGAGATAACACTATGGTCCTGGACTGCAAGCATGACCCCACAAAACTCCCGCATCAAGGAGAGCCTTATATACCAACAGCCACAGAAAATTTATTCACACTAACACGAATCTCTACTATTTTAAAAAACAACTCGTTTTCCATTACTTCTGCAGAGATAGTGTGCCACTTAGTAGGTCGTGGGAGTCGGGTTAGGTTGTTCGTTGTCTAAACTGTGATTCATTGGCTATCAGAGTCTGCCCAGCAGGCATTTTCATAAAGTTAGGTGAGGGAGCTGGAGGCAGGATATTGAAAAATAATTTAAAGTATGTTAATACATAACGCAACAGAACAAGCAACATTTAACAACAATATTGGTGGAAAACTAAACCCTCATCTACAAACCACAGTTTTTTTCTATTGCACTCCTTCTATCCCTACCTGACATTATAACACCCATTACTAAATCGCTAGTATCTCCTAATTACCTTCTATCCATACACAGATTACAAATCACACCCTAACTCTATCAACATTATCATACCCGAACCCATCACCTGCCAGCCCTCCAAGTGCGCACTAAAACCCGGATTTTTGGCCACCACCTACGCGACCTGCAAACCATACCCGCAATCCCGCCAAAGGAAGCCACAGGCCAGAAAATCCTCGTCAACACCCACCTTTAACCATGCTACACCTATGTTTCCTTCGATAGTCACAGATCATTTTTACTATTCCTTTCATCCGTTCACGCAATTAACCCAGAGCCCATGTAACCCAATATAAATTATTTAATGCCTAAGGTCTTGAAAGATTTCAAAGCGCGTAAAAGAGAAATCAATGGAACATGTATCATCTCAGCTTACATGTATACTGTAAAACAATGGCATCTGCAAGGTTGGTGTGCTGCTGCCTGCGATAGCTGGAGTGCCAGCACAAAGCATGTGCTGTGAGATTCTTGCTATAAACAATACCGCATTGAGGTATGGAGCATGCAACAGGGCACCGACACAGCATAACACGAAACAACTACAGCTCTCCCGACCTTCACACATCCTGCCCATGAAATAGGACAACTACAAACCAATGAGATCAATAAAACTACAATCCAATTGAACCGAACAATTACAAATCGAGACAAATAAATCAAACCAAAGAAACTTCAAGCAGTGACGCACAATTGCAGCCTCCACAACCCTGGCCTGCGGTGCCTCCCTACAAACAGGAGCTAAAAATGTAGTCCCACTGTATGATGGGGTGTTAAGGCTCAGCAAGTGCAGTGGTTCGAGGTTAACGAGGGAGCATTTCTTGATAAGAGCAGCAGGCATCCCAGGGGATCAGTGTGGAGATGAGTCTCTGGAGGTACATACAGGATGGTCACCGATCAATTCCAGGAGAATTGCTTGCAAGTCCCTTTGGCCCTTGATCAGGCATCCCGTAGGAAGCGATGGGCTGATCACGGGGGTGGGGGGGGGGGTGGGGCCAGGGGCGTGGCTGCTACATCACGCCATGGTGCCGTCAAGCGGGTCCTGCAGAGCTGCTGCCTAGGCATAACTGGCTTGCTTATGTTATTTATTAATGTAAAAGGTGAAAGCAAAAACTCCACTCTTGCAAAAGAAGGGTAAAATAACCATGAAAGAAGGGCAGTAAAGGAAGCGTCCTCCGGGAGCTGGGCAGTCTGCCTGAGTCCCAGGCAGTGATTATAAATCATCCTGGAGTAAAGGAAAGTGAACCGGAGAATGCCAGGGATGAGAAATAAAAGGCGTTGTCTGCTTGAGGCAGTGAGATGACAGCCTAGCCTTCCGCCATAGTGCAGTCCCCTAGACCATTACAGTAGCAGCGCACATGGAATGTGAACAAATGCATAGGGCCTACCCTGAGGATACGAACTACACGAGAAGCCGTGTACGATTAGAGGTGAACCTATATACACAGAATGACCTTGCAGGTTAGTGACATCAGAGTTCCCGATACCAGGAATGAGATGCTACACTGGCAGCCCACTTGCCTGGGCGGTGTGGTAGTTGTTTCTCTTATCTGGTGTATTTCCCCCGAGGGGGCGCTATCGTGGGCAGGAGGCGGTCATTTGTACGTAAGGGGCCCCGCGCTTTGTCAGGGTTACCTATCGCTCAAAAGGGCTTAACTGTCCACCAAAAGACTCATGACCTGCCAACGTATCCGTTTTTTGGTCGTGGTTTTCGCTCGCTATTTGGGGTCTGGCCCCGCCCCGCCCGTCTCCGGGGAGTTGGCATTTTCGGCCTTAGGTTGCACTTTTATGCCCGTTGGTCCGTTCCTTTGCTATGGCGTCGGTGGGTCGCGTTAACCCAACACCTAGTGTCTTTACCACTCGTTTTCCTATTTCACCTGGGACCTTGGCTATCCCATTTTTCCTCTCATTGTTTCTCGCGGTACCACTATTACAGTAGCGCCTTGGAGTGAGGCGGCACTGTCCGTCGGTCTATATATTTTTTGTAGTTTACCTTTCCACCTTACTCCTGTCGCCTGTCCATACTGTCCTGCGTCTTGTGCGCCAGTTACACACATTGGATCGTAGCGGCTGACAGTGGTAACTATGCCTCGTCGCTGCGGGTCTGTCGGTGGGTGATTTCTGGCAGGGTAGGTGTGATTGCGCGTGGTATATGATGCTCACGGGGTGGACAGTTTCCCCATCGTCGCTGGAGTGATATCGGGTCAGGAAGCTGTAGCCTGCGCGCTGCAAGAGCCAGGTAAGGTAAATGGATTTTTATAATATTATTTTATTGTAATTTAGCTTTTTAGGGGTGCTTCTTGCTGTCTAAGCAGAGGAGGGGCAACTACCCAGGCAAACAATATTGGTCATCACTGTCAACATTGGTGTGGACAATCACCTGGCAAACGTAAGTGGGGGTTCATCACCCAGGCCGACCATGTGTGTTTCAGCTACCAGGTCAAACAGATGGGCGGACTACCTGGCTAACAGGAGGGGGTGCACTACCAGGCAAACAATGGTGGAGGGCAGTCACCTGGGTCAACAATGGGGGGCACTACCTGGCAACATAGGTGGTGGCGTCTAGCCTTTCGGCAACGAGGGGGGCACATTACCTCATACAATGGAGCACTGACCGGTGGCCTAACAGATTGGGCACTACCAGGCAAGCAATGGGGGGACACACCTGGCTCAACAATGGTGGGCACTACCGTGGCGAAACAATGGGGTCCACTACCTGGCCAGAACAATGTGGTGGTCACTACCTGGGCAACAAGAGGGGGCGAACCTACCTGGCAAAGACAAGGGGGTGCACCTCCTGTCATTAACAAAGTGGGGGGCACCTACCCTTGGGGCTAACGAAAGGGGGTCACCTAACCTGGCTAACAAAGGGGGGCACCAGCGCCTTGCTATACAAAGGGGGTGGCACCTACCTGCTACAAATTTGGCTCCTACGCTAGGTCTACAGAGGGTGCAGTCTAGCTTGATAGCTACAAGGGGCATCTAACCGGCCTGTAGAGGTGTGCACTGCCTGGATACTGGGGGGGCTATTACCTGCTAAAGGCAAACCATACCTAGGCAAACCTTCCAAGCCAGTTATGCCAAAAAGTTAAGGTTGGGAGTGGGGGATGGCTATATGAAGTGGTGGACATACCGACAGATGGGCTTGGTTACCATGGGCAAAAGTTTTTTGGAGGCCGCGGGCACCGGAGTAAGCGCGCCGCTCAACTTAGAATTCTCCGTTTCTTATTTCATTTTCAAAAGTTGTTCAACTATGGCCTAAAAACCCAAAGAAAATACATTGCGACGGACACAGGCCTTTAACTGAGTGTCAACCTGCCGATACACAAAATCAGGTTCCCTGGTCACTGAGGGAGAGCAAAACAAGGGTTTGGAGGGGAAGTCCTGGGAGCAGAACTCACAATATTGCGTTATCGAGTCATCGAACACATTCCAGCACCCCGCAGAGGAGGACACCCAATGCTAGGAATGCGTGAACTGTTCTGGATCCAGTGTCAGACTGGGATGTCTAGGGCCCACAGGGGGAGTTGACTCGGGGGGCCCCCAGTTGAGCGTTTTCGGGCCCACCGGGAAAATTCTGAAAAGCCCACTAATGCCCCCTATACTCTGCTATACTCCTTTCTTTTGTCTCTTTTCTGTTTTTTGCCTCCCCCAAGGGATGAAATGCAGCTAAAAACATCCCCGGGTCACCATATTCAAGGCCCCGGGGGTTTTTCCCCTGTGGGCACCCCCAAGCCTGTCTGGATCCACACGTTACACCTGAACCATCCAGACTTAACATAGAAGAAGATCTGCAGTTCTGTTTATTCACTACCTGCGTTTTTTTCACTTCCCGTCTTTTTTCATGTTTTTACCATTTTCCATTCTAATTCTGATTTTTTCCTTTCCTCTAAGCTAGAAAAAACCCCAAAAAATCCATGAAATTTAGGAGGGGTAAAACACCAACCCCGTTACCCTTACGAACTGTATTACCTTTTCTTTCCTGCTATCTTCCACTCCTATATTCTATCATACCAAATTCCCGATACTTTTCCCAGTCATTACCATCTCTTTTTTACCTCTCCTTTTCCCTGTTTTCCCCTTTTTTTTACATTTCTATCTCCCTCCTAAGCCCTTGATCCCATTTCTCTATATCACTTGTATTTTCCACGTCGCCTCTCTTTATTTCCTTCTTTTATACTTTTTACCTTTTTGTCTCCTTATCTACATTATCTTGCTGTCTTACTCCTTTCCACTATTATCACACCTTCGCTACACATTTCTCTCATCCCTTCTGCTTATCTACGTTTTTCTATGTTCTTGTTCTTTGTCCCGCTCCCTTACTTCTTGTCTCTTTTTCCCTTATCGGGTCCTTTGTCCTGCTACCTTACTTTTTGTCCACGTTTTTCTATATTCTGGTCCTTTATCTCGCTCCCTTACTGCTTTTCTACGGTTTTTCTATATTATGGTTCTTTGACCCACTCTCTTACCCCGACTTTCCTGCCCATGCAGCCTTAAAGAGTACCTATCACCTCCACAGAAACACACAAAAAATGATAGTAGATGAAATTATAAGACTTTTCTCAAATACTGCATTACAATGCAGAAAACCCCTCAGTATTACGGGGGAAAAGGTTTTTAAATTCACTTTGTAACTCAGGCTCCTTATCTAAAAGGGGAATATTCGTGAGAGATGCCAACTTATTTGGGAGCTGGGGGCATAGCTGCTTGTACAATAATTGGTCTCCATTTCATTCAGTGCAGCGGGGGCACAGCACATGGGGACATAGTTGACGGGGTTTTACCGTTTTCAGCCCCCTCCTCCATCCACAGGCTCAAATCACATGTGCGGGTGTCACATGATTAACCCTACAGGCACCCCCCTACACATTGGACTCTTCCAGCTCAAAAGCAGTTAGCTTGACACAATTTTCAACATAGTCATATATCAAGCTGTCATGTGCTGACTTGGCCTGACTTCAGAGCTGTTTTAAAGGGCCAGCGCTTTAAAAAACAAAACAAAACCTGGAGACAGTAAAAAGTTTTGATCCCTAATTAAAAATTTTTGAGAAGTTTTGTTTTTAGTTGCTACTTCATGGTTTTCTCTGAAAGGGGAAAATCTCTTTAAATTGTTTGTACACAGGCTCTGTCTCAGATGCCGGGCAGACAGCTTTGCTGCCCTTTCTCTTATTGCATTTTTTGTCTTTTCTTGGGCCTCTCCCTTTTTTTTGCCTATTTTGTACCTTTCGTCATTACCATACTGTGTGTTATTCTCTATAGGACATATTATTGAACTTCCCTTCTCTCCCCTATAGCATACCTTACTTCGCCCTGACTTTTACCTACTCCAGGTTGCATTTCTCGTTCCTGAACCTTCTTTCCCCTTCCCCTTAAATACATCTCTCTCTCAACCCTTTATTATTGTTTATATATTTCAGGATGAACATAAAATGTCTTGAATTTTTTATAAATGAACTGAGACCATCCCTTAACTTTAGAATGCACATGTCCACCTGTTCAGTGTTTCAGCATTTATTTAACTTATATTCTAACAAGGGCTTAATGGGAAAATGCACAAAAGGTGTTTGATCCCTGAATCGCCCAAACATTTAGTCATCATCGAAATTTGGGATTTAAACATCCTCCCCATCCTGTTCATTTTGTCTCATGAGATCAAGACAACATTACAAAAGTACCTCACCTTGTAGGCTTCAATGAGAAGCTCCCAGTGAAAATGCCACTGACTAGAGTTCATAGAGTATTTCAGCAGATTAAAACAGAGAGACGGGGAGTACAAAAGTCAAGTGGGTCATTTGGCTACTCACACCTGTGACGCTTTATTGAAACAACTTGGGAACTGGATGATGAATGCCGCACAAACCCCAAACAGCTTAAGGGGGGTAAGAAGAGCTAAAGGGGAATTTTTACCATTCATAACCATTTAAAATCAGCGTGGTCTTTTGCTAGATGACCTGAACCCCCCACCAGACACAGGCATCATCGTCTTGCAAGGGGCAAAAGGGATCTACTATGAGGGGGCCGTGGTCCTCAGAGAAGGTTTATTTACTCTGAGCAGAAATATGGTTTCCCCGCAATGCTGGGGAGGCAAGGATAGCGTTATGCCTGCCAGGTGGTACCCCGCTGGCGTTTTAGCACACAGACCACACAGTAATGGGTTTTGAAGCTCTGAAAAGACATTGGACCTCTCATCTCCCTTAAATGTTCCTTGAGTTCTGTAACACTCATCTTCAGATTCTGCAGGGCATTGTTTACAAGGAAGCGGTGTGATGGAGCCAAAGGACGTCCATTTCTTTTTCTTTCTGTGTCTTTTCCAGTCTCTCTGTATCTCTATTACAACTTGCTGATGACACTCTGTGCCACTCTAAGCTCAGTGGTAACTTCTGTCTGAAAGCATCCTGCTTGAAGTTTCCCAATGGCGAGGTAATTTTGATCAATTGTAAGGTATTGTCTTGGCCTCATGATGTCAAAATGTGAACAGCATGATGAGGAGGACTGTGCCCATCCCAATTCAAATTGATCCCTTAAATTTATTGGGTGATTCAGGGATGAAATACCTATTTTGAATGTTGCCATTAAGCTCCTTGTTAGAGATCAGCAACTTGTGCAAAAAGTACTGAAACACTGAACAGTTGGACATGTGCATTATAAAGTTAAGGGATGATCTCCTTTAGTTAATTAAAAAAAAATCAAGAAATTTTATGTTCATCCTGAAATAGTAACCAACAGCCAAATCTCTCTAACTGTGTGAGTAGCATATATATTATTTTAGCATCTCTTTCTTTTTTTCCCCATTTCCTTTATCTATTTTTCATCCGTCATTTCCTTATTCTTCCTTTTCCTCTTTTCCTCACATTACTCTTCCTCTTCTTTTTACTATTACCTTCTTACCCTATTCATTTTATACCTGCTTCTTATCCTTATTGTATATATCTTATTCCAAATATTGCATGATAAAGGCACAACAGCGGAAACCTCATGACAAAGATCTGCATGCCACCAACTGCAGAATCTACCGATCTAGAAATATATATATATATATATATATATATATATATATATATATATATATATATATATGAATGTCTGTCACACTTGGAAATAAACCACAAGCATACCTTATTTATGAGTACTGTGGATTACCAATTCTCTGTTTACAGACCTTATGGTCTTTTCCACTAGAACACCTACTATGCTTATAGGTGTGCGTGACCATTCTGCTGCCTTGAGCTTACAATATGGCTGCCTATAGCAAACAAATTAGAACACCTGGCAGCCATGCCCACCATTGCAGTGAGCTTTCCCAGCAAATCTTATGGGCAACAATAGGTTATTAGTTTCAGATTTGCTATACGAGATTCAGGGAAAGCAGAGTGGCAACCCTATCACCGAGATTTCTTAGTTTTGGTTGCAATTTAGGGGCCATTCTCATGGAGTTTCATGCTCAGTCGCAGGTATTAAATAGGATGCAGCGAAAGATAGTACCCTGAAGGATACTGTGGAGAGTCTATACAGAGGAATGCATTAAAGGGATTGTCTCACTACATTGATTCATCTTACCTCAGTTCTGTTTTCTTAGTTTCATTTTGAAAAGGGGCGTGTTTACTGGCTTCAACTAAGCTGCAGCAGAAGCCAGGTCTGTAGCTATATCAACCAGTGCTGGCATCAGGAGAGATCAAACAGGTCTGTAGCTACAGCTATAGCAACTTGAGGAGCTGATACAGCCCATACAAGAGGGGATATCTAGGAATACGTAGGACACTGTTGATGGACACATATTGCAAAGTGACTTGTTTTTGCAAGATCTTTAACCTAAAAATCAATCCTTGTAGCGAGACAACCCCTTTAAAATTGAAAAAGGACCTCCATTGGTGATGGTGTCTATGAAACATATAGAACACTTAGACCCCTGATGATGCCATTTATGTGGTGAAACATGTTGTGGGGGGTTGTGATATTGTGCATTTTAGGCTTGGTTCACATGTGTCAGAGGTTCTAAATCGCATGTTCTGTTGGGAATGATGGAAAAAATAGCACATCAAGCTGCGCTATTTTTTCTGCCTGAATGACAGAAACCACAGAGAATCCATTGTAATCAATAGGGTCCGTTGGGTGCTGTTGGTGTCCGTTGTGAAACGGATCTCTAGTTGTCCGTTTTTGCCTCTGCAATGGTGGGTCTGAACAGAAACGGAGAGGTAAACCAAGCCATAAACAGTCTCAGCACTGGTCCCAAACTTCAGGTGCTACACTAAGAACGTTGCCAATATTGTGGAGATTGCGTCACTGTAACTTTTGAAGGGTACAAATACAAGTTACATTTCAACCACAATGGGGATGCATTTATGAAGAGGATGTTTAGGCATTTTTTACTAATTCAGGACAAAACAAAATATTTATTTCTAGGAAAGTATACAAATAAAAGGTGCATTTTAATATTAGATGTAAACTCAAATAGCACCGGTATAAAAGGGTCTAGAGATGCTTATAGCAAAATGTGTTCAGGTACATACAGAGGAATAAAACAAACATAGTCTCTTTTGGACTAAATGCCCTCTTTTTCCCTGTGCGCTAAATGCTTTATGTGGAAGATCTATATCCCACACATATAATGGATTCTGCTGGGAAATCGAGCAAATGTCCAAAAGAGACAATGGCCTCCATTTATGATTGCTGTCTAAAAGTTAGCGTAAAATTAGACAGACACAGTCACACACAAATGAGCCAATCACATATATGAGATGAGGCAGTCACATATAACACTTTTTTGGAATCCTTATTTGTGAGGAAGGTTATGTTTTGCTTATTTCCCTTTAAAATAGGCAGTCTGTTTTCACTTTCCATAACATGGATTCCTGAAGTGTATTCATATTTGTGTTGTTTTGTGGTATTTCAGTAGAATATTATATTTGATAATGAATGGTATGGTGTACATTATTTGTAGTTGTTCATTGCGCACGTCTAACATAATTAATTTATAATTAATTTATAGGTGATCAATATGTGGGAGTCCCAGAGATGCTCATGGGTTGCACCATTAGAAATGGCTTCTATGCTATTCTTTTTCTCTGACATGGAAAATACATGTGGACAGATGCCAGAAACAGACATGCCTTGAAATGACCAGAAGCACAGAATGAAATTGTGGGGCCAAATGTGACCTTTGGGTAATAGGTTGTGGACCCTTTCATTAGGCAAAATTCAGCCAAACCTGCTGATTTCGGCATGATTAGTTGATAGCAGAAGTCAGGAGAAAGATGGATATGACATGCAGGATTTATGTCAGTTTTATTATTCCCGGAGGAGATAGGCCACCTGTAGAAGGTCCGGCAGCAGCTTATTCTATTCGCAGCAATGAAATAAAAATGGATTCTTAGATAGGACAAACATGAGTTTGCTCTACTTTTTAATCAAAAGCTCAAGTGTATATTTTGTGTCACTAAAGTGCATAAAAAGTGCACAAAGATGCAGTCTGTTGAAAACCCTGTCTGAAAGACAAATGGCCTCCACTTACCTTCCCCAACTGTCCAAACCAGAAGGCCCAGGAATTGATGGCCAGCCTTCCACCTGAGCTGCTACTTATGGGTCCAACAAAGAGCTGATAGCATTTGGTAGAACAAGCAATTAGATGACACTATTCCGAATTTAAGTCCACATGGAATGGGTTTTTCGTTGGATTTGCAGATGGTTTGCGGATTTGGAAAACATCTGAAATAAGCAACCATCCCCATAGACTTCAATAGAAAATCTGCCCAGTATTCTACACTGAACAGATTTTCAGCCGGATGGATTTTCACACCGCCGGTGTTCTGAAAAACTTGGAACATGCACAATCTTCCTCCCAGTTTTTGAGTGGAAGGACTTGTAATCAATGGTTAAGGGGGACGGACAAATCCACAGACAGAACCATCCCCCCAAACCATTGAAAAGACAATAAAATACCTCTACTGGCATTTTACACTTGCTGTGTGGCCGCAGCCTAAGGGTGAATGCACATAGAAAAGACTAGCTTCAGATTTTCCACAAAGATTAGCAAAAAAAAGGCGGCAGTAGATTTCCGTATCAGCCACATGGATGGGATTTTATAAATCCACAGAACATCAATATCTAGTGTGGATTCACTGTGGATTTTACCCCTTAGAATTTAAAAGTGTAAAATTCACACCAAAATATGCATGATCTGTTGTCGATTTTTATGTGCAGATTTAGCTGTGGATTTGCTGTGGAAAATTTACACAGCACATCCATCCCATGTGCAATAACCCTACTCCGGTGCAGAAAACCCATTTTCACATAGCATATTAGTAAATAGTGAGTTGATAAAGGAGGGTCCCCTGTTCAGGATCCTCATCTTGTGGCCAAAGTGCCAGAGGAAAGAACGGTCTCAAACAGATTTTCTTGCTCTGGAGACAACCCATTAATTTAAATGTACATTGTGTAATTATTAATTTCACCTGTGATGGCGCTGGAGGGAAATGAAATGCCTTATGTCAGATATCTTTTATTTATTTTTTTTTAATCATGAAGATTTTTATTTTCAACATATAGATGTTGTACTATACTCTAGCATATTGAAAATGGTATAACAAGAACATAACATTAAGGCAATGTTCACACGGCTGAAATCTGTCCCAGTCATTACGGTAATCCACAGTTCTCATAGAGAACTGTGGATTACGTGACATGTGACTGTGACATGTCAATTAATCACGGTGGTATATGTGCCGTGGATAATGAATGTCTATGGGGCCGGCGAGCTGCCGCCCCTGCCCCGCCCCCCGCTGCTGAGCACACGGTGTAATTGCATGCGAAATCCGTCCCGCAATTACACTGTGAATAAGCCGTGTAAACTCGGCCTTACAGGTAGCCTCATTGAGTCCACAAGATAGGATCATTTAGGTGGAAGGAAAAATTCACAGCAGTAGAGCCACATAAGTCGAGTCTCAAATAACGGAACTAAGAACAGTTAGTAATTTCAACTTTTTTGCAAGATAAATATACCTCTACATAACGTAGCAATCAAAAAATAAGCATTTTCCCGCCACATCTTACACTGAAAACGCGGAAGAGATGGTCTCCGTGGGTAACCTCCAAATATTTTAAATAAAACTTTTGTCGATGCTTATTGGTCTGTCCGGCAGATTCTTGTTAGATATCTTTCAATACATCACAGCTGATCGCTGGGGTTCCCTGTGATCCACTATTTGTCAAATGACCTTTATAACAAGTAGAGAGTGTGGAAACCTTTTAAAGAGAGTCTATCAGCAGTTTTGAGCCTTTAGCACTCGACAGATGATGATGCGTGCACTCTAAAGATAACTCTGGTGATGGTCATGGAACCCTAGCTTCCCTGGCTCTATGATTCCAAGTGCCCTGTTGGTAGATGCTGCATGTAAAGTGACCAGAGCTCTCTGCAGTGAGGGCTTCCCTGGCCCCTTTTCCCATCTCTGAGTGATGATTTTAGCATTCAGTCAGGAGTCTGCTACAGCTGTCATTCAGAGACAGGAGGAGGGGCCACAGAGACAGATACAGATGACTGGTTGCACTGAGTCTAAAGAGTCCACCTTCTGTCACTCACATTTACGTCTAAACTAGGTTTTTGTGCTCTTGCAGGAGGTATCTTTGAGCTGCTCTTCCCATCAGCTTTATAGTACAGTCAGCAGTATTGAAGACTCAAAACTGCTGATAGACACTAATGGCGACATGTATAAATGTGCCAGTTCTAAATCACCTTAAGGTAGTGTAGAATGCACCAGAATGTATGAACCTGTTCTGCGGTTCATACATACAGGTGCATTGTAGAGCCAATACAACAAGTCTGGCTCAGGCACCACCTTTAACTTGGTCTGGCTGTTATGCGTCAAAGTTTGGCGTCAAAGAATCATAAATGGGTCTAATTCTACAAATGTGGTGGACCTGGCACCACCATTATTTTGTTTTTTCTGTTCCTATGATAGAACAACAAAATACAAATAATGACACAGATGTGGACCAGGCTGTACTCTTCACTGTTAGGGTATGTTTACACTGTGTTTTTGGATACAACTTCGGGTCCACGTTGGACCTGAAAATCGCATCCAAAAACATAGCGTCGATCGGATCCGAAACGGATCCAACACGTATTCAACATGCAGCTGCGTGTTTGGATGTGTGTTGGATGCAGCAGGATCGCACCCTATAGTTTATTATAAGGCTCCTGTTGCATCTTTTGGACCAAGAATTGACATGTCAATTCTTGGAACAGATCCGTAAGACGCAATGAGAAACACATCAGCGATCACTTGTGTGAACCTCGATGCGTGTTTCAAATTAAAAGCAATGTAAAATCACACTGCTATTTGTAAGTTTCGTGTTTGGGTTCATTTGGGGTCCGACAGACGGATCCAAACACGCAGCTAAAAGCGTATGTTACACAAAGTAAAATATGCCGTGTGAACATACCCTTAGGGTGTTCAGATACGTTTTTAGATGCGTATTTGAGTCCATGTTTTGAGCCCTAAACAGACTCATACATGCATCTGCAGTGTGATTTTACATTGCTTTCAATGTAAAACATGCATCGGCGTTCAGACGAGTGATCACTGCTGCGTGTTTACATGTGACTTTCTGATGCGTCTTTCAGATCCATTCAAAGAATTGTTATGTCAAGTCCTGATCCATTTGACACAGCATATACCCTATTTAACAATAAAGAGTGCGTTTCTGCTGCAGCCAAAATACATCCAAACACGCACCTGCGTGTTGGATGTGTTTTGGATGCAATTTATGCAGCACTTTTGAATGCGTTTTTCAGATCCCAAAACAGATCCAACATGCTGCATGAACATACCCTTACTCTGAAGTTTGGGTGTGGAGACAGACATGTCCACAGTGGGTGACCAGGTTGGCAAGGCAACCATATGACATCCAGCAAGTTCATGCACAAGTTCTAATATTTAGAATAACAGTGGAGGGACACTTTAAAACATTATGGACGCGCAGATAATTAGAATATCTTTATAGCTATGACCATCATTGAAACCTTAATGGAACTTTATCAACATGATAAACCACAGAAGTCTGATCAAATTCAGACCTTTACAGTTTGCAATGCTTGGTCCACCATCTTAGACTACAGATGTCCAGTCTTAATTCATTAAAGTCAATGGGAAATAGAGATATGCTAAGAAATTAGTGATCTTGCAAAGCTGTTTCCATGTCTCCACCTGACTATTGGGCAGTGACAATGCATGTACAAGATACAGCAACTGGAGACATTAGTAGTAATAATAATAATAATAAATGTAACAGACTTAGTGGTCAGCTCTGCTGCCTTGCAGAACTGCCACCAGGGCAACCTCTGCATGAAGTTTGCAAGCTCCTTCTTTGCTGTCATAGGTTTCCACGTAAAACTCTAGTTTCCTCACCCTCTCCAAAAACATACTGGTTAATTGGTTAATTTAAAACTGATTTTGTACTCTTTCAATACTATTTATTTTTGTATTAGACCCCGTGCACATTAGGTTTCCTACCTCTATCCTAGGTATCCATCAGAATACCTTAAAAATATATCCCGATGTATATCATGGTGGAGCTATCCGAATCTATAGAGTAAAGTAATATCTTCTGGAATACCTTTGTTCTATTTCTGATTGGTATACACTTTATGTGCATGTAAAGAGTATAGAAACAGGAAATAGAGAAAACATAGTCTAAAAAAGTCTGTATTTGCCCTATTGTTTCCTATGCATCTTCTGCAGTGTATGCTGGAATAATTTTGTCCAGGTATTCCAATAGATACCTGCAATGAAAGCAGGAAATGTGATGTAAATGGCGTTTTCATGGTACTATGATGTATCAGGTAGGATAGTCTGAACAATTTTAATATAAATATACTGGACAGCCAGAGGGGAGCACTAATGTATACTGTACATAAACTTATTCCTCTTCCTCAGTGATGTCTATTTAAAGGCAATGTCTCACAGGGTATGTTCTGAATAACCTAGCGTCAGACATTCTGATTATAGCGCTGTGTCACTTTCTTGTCAATTTACAGTCATTTTCATAAAATCAGTTTCTGAGATGCAGCATTATCCGAGCACTTTGTGAGCCAGCAGTGCTTGTATTCATGATCTGCGGGCTCGGTTCATTCTGCGCTTGTGGTTCTCCTTTGCAGGTATCTGTTGGGATACCTGAAAAAGTTGTCCTGGTAGGGGACACAACATTGCAAACACAGTCACTATGCTCACTACATTTGCTCTGTTTCCTGAACAGAAAAACTGTGCCACACAAAATAGCGCAGAAAGTGGGATCAAAGCACAATGTGTACCCAGCCTTCCCTTCCCTGCCGACACTAATAGATGACTTTTACTCTGTTTAGGTACCTAGAGAGGAAACCATCAATCAGCAGCTGCTTGGCAGGGTTAGTCCGCAGCTTATAAATACTGAGAATTTCACAGTGTATACACGTCCTCAATGGTACTCCAATGCTTCACTTGTTATACTGTGATTTTATGAAACCAACTACATATTGACACATGAGCAATCCTCCCCTATAATAAGGGTGCCTGTTAATACTTTATGCTGTCCTTAGACAGGGCAGCATAAACCTAGAGCCAAATTTCCATTAAAGGGGTGCACCATGCAGTTTCACAGAGCCACAATCAACTTAAGACTAAAACTTCCTGGTTAGGCTGTGGGTTGGTTTATAGCAATGACTGACATATCAGCTCTGCTGTTCCTAGCTATTCCTGTTAGGCCATGTTCACACGGCTTAAAATGGGCCGTATTTCGGTCCATAATTACGCGCCGAAGTGCGCAAATTACAGGCTGAAAACGGCCCATGCTTTACGAATCCGCCGGGCGGGGAGATAAGTGACATGTGAATTACCAGCGGCGTATACGCACCGCTGGTAATGCAAGTCAATGGGCCGATGAAGTGCCGGCACCCTGCTCCCTCCCCCGCTCCCGGCCCCTCCACATGGCGTAATTGCGGGGCGTAATTACGTCCCGCAGTTAAGCCGTGTGGGCCTAGCCTTACAGTGACATGACTGCAGGAGATTTATAAATTGTAGTACACAAGCTACAAACTAAGAAAGCTTGCCATTCAGTTAGGTAAACAACTGAGATAAAATAATAATGCCACAAATAAGATATTGTAGGGATTGATTCACCATGACCAAAGTGACTGACAGCAGTTTGGAGCATTGAGAGATTTAACTCCTGACCAAAGCAAAATCAAACAACAATGTATTTGGTAATAGTCTTCATTATCCTTTCCCTAACTGGTAAAAAGTAATCATTGTAGTGGGAAAACCCCTTTAAATACAATGGAGTCACGTTCAGGACCTTGGACAGCAGATACCTCCTGCGCACACATGGTGCACAGTGCTGTTCATTTGTCACTGGTTATCTCTATGTCAGACATGGAGGCAGGATGCTTTTATCAAGCACTTTGCACATAATAATGGCATTCTCTGTCTCATTACTTCCTTATTTGTGCCACACACCACCATGGCAACATATGTTGATCAGACTGTATAAGGTCTGTCAGTGCATTCAACTGTTCACATGTATATAACCTCTCAGTAAATGTCTTCAGTTTTACTTCCTGTGTTTGTTTTTACTATATATAACAAAAATAAAAATATATGAGGCTCTGATCACACTGGCAGCAAAGACATCCGAGAGATGTGGAGCCTCCATATGCAGTCTCAACATGACCAACACTGACAGATCCCACTGTAATTCAATGGGGTCTTCAGGGGCAGGTGGTATGACAGATCCAGCAATGTGTTATGTGCAAATGGGAACAGAGCTAAAGTTCACATCAGTTCACATCATTGTGGTATTCCATTATTTTAGAGTTTGAATACTTTTGATGGCAGGGGCATAACAATCATGGTTGTGTGTGGGAGGGGGGGGTGATCCTGAAGAACACTAGAAGGGCCTATTCTGCTGCATGGCCATCTGAAAGAGGCAGCAGCACTCTCATGTCTTTGACCAGCAAGTCCCATGCTGTGCATGTAAGTAAAATGGCTGTATAGTCGATAGAGGTAGGGGGGTCAGCACTTCTGCACATTACATCTCCTTTCTCACTTTACTCACATGCAAACAGGCACAGTGCTGTGCTGGTGCCCCGAGCACGGCACCTTGTATGCACAAAAAGCACCACTTGCTCATTGAGTGCTTCTGGCATGTAGGGGGGTAATATTTTATAAATGTAATACATGGCAGATCTAGTCCAAAAACTGTTCTAGAAGACTCATGTAAAGCCATTGAAAAATATAGTGTTGTCTGCATAGTTCTACTTTATGAACCCTATTATAAGTAAATGGGATCTGTCAGGATTTGTTAGTATCTTCCAGTGATGTCATGGCTCCATTCAGGGTCAGGACGATAGGTAGGCGAAGGTAGGCAACCGCCTAGGACGCCACTTCATCCCATGCAGAAAAGGGGGCGCAAGGAGGCATGGAGTTGGTTGAATTTTCCATTTGAGCGGCGCTTTGTGCCATATTTGCCTAGGGCACCAGAATACCTTGTCCCAGCCCTGGCTCCATTAAGAGCAGAAGCCATGATGTTTGCTTGAATGTAGACTTGCCAAGAAATGTCCCTTAAATGTTTTTTTTCCATGTAAAAAAAACTCCTTTTCGAGGCCAGCTCATGGCTCGGTATGAGCTGGCATCAAAGAATAGGGAGAAGGCTGCACTTTCAGAGCTCTTCCCCATTTATGTCTATGGTAGTTCTTAGTATAGCCAAGTGGGTGTACTCAGCTGTATTTGGACCTCCCATAGAATTGAATGGGGAGAACAGGCCAAGCGTGGCAATCTCCCCATTCTTTTAGGTCGGCTTGTAGCGATCCATAAGCTTACCTTACAAAGGCTTTTAAAAGGTGGAAGAACACCTTTAATTATCTTCTTATCTAAAGTTTTGTTTTCTTGCTGTCCTATACTGCAGACTAAAGCTATGAGACAACAACTATTGTCAGTCATTTGCAAAAGTCAGATAGGTGTCAACTAGTCAGGAGAGCCTGAAAACTACTGGAGTGCCCAAGACTGTGGGAGAATATTCTGCATTCTTTATAATTGGTGTAAAGTAATAATGTGTGATTTTGCTGCAATGTAGAGCCTAACAAAACTGTACTTTTTCTTTATATTCTGATTTTACATCTCATTGAGAGAAGTTAGGAATACTGAGGTTCTGTTCGGTTCACTGATTTTTTTTTGTTTAGGAATGGATAATAAGAAAACTCTGATGTACTGATGAAAAAGCTGTCATCAGTTGCATCAGTTTTTCCATCCTACTTACATCATTGTAAAAAGCAACATTCTTCCGGCAAGCGTTCTTCCATCAGATCCTTTAACTCCAATGTGGAAAAACATAGATGGAACATCAATGGGCATCATTAGAATCAGACAGGAAAAGATTACATGCTATGTTTCCTCACCATTTCAAATTATGTCCGTAGGGACTATAGATGGATATGGAGGTTGAAATACATTTTTTTAACTTTTGTTTCTGGTTGTTGTGGTCACAAAAGATGGCTAAAAGACATATTTATCAAGCCCCATGCAACTTTTTTTCACACTTATGATTTTTCATTTAACATCAGACAGGAGGCATTGCATGCAACTTGCACAACTTATTTAATAAAGATTTCCACCATTTTTTTCTCCATAAAAATTGCAAGGGAGCTACAAGAGGTTCAACCTGATATAGCTGAATAGCTGCATTATATTCCTCAGTCAGTGTGCCCTGATAAATATGATGCATACTACAATAAAAATCCATAATGATGAACAACTCAGCAGTGTGGTGGTAATATTATACCTAATATGTTTTGTCTTCATATCATAAAGTGGTTCCATAATTAATGATGTTTATGTAACACATATTCGAGATCCAGGCGTTCATTGCTGCAACTAAAAAAATATATCTTAAAGAGTTTTCAGGTATACAAGATATGCAACTATAATTAATGCTGCTTCAGAACTGGATAGGGGTATATGAGCCCTCAATGCACAGTACAAAGAGTCTAGGCAAAAATTGCTCCACTAACCTGGTAAACACTTGGAATGAGCTTAGAGACTGAATATAGCATAGTCATTTGTTGTACCAATTATAGTGTTTGCAAGCATAATTAGAGAGGCCTGGGGCCCATAGCAAACTTTTTGATGCCCCCCCTCCTCTCCCAACCATGAACATTTACCAGGACCTCTTAATAATAGTCATGTAGTTACTAGATAATACAAGGAGCAAATACCTCACCATATATATCACCATCATACTGCTACCAAACAAATCCCTCTATACCAAGACCAACATTACAAAACATTACCAATAATGCTACTACATAAGGTCCAGATCATACCACTAGATCATGACCACAAATTACAACCACATGGTGACAGAATAAATCCTACTGAATAAAGATCAGTATACAACAGAAATAATTAACTCGCCTCTCTCCACGTGATGAGCGGTCAGCCAGCTTCTGAACCCGGTATTGGCAGTGCGATAATGTGGTGTCATCGCACCACCCACAAAGGCATAGGCAGGTAGGTATGAGGCCTAAAGGATATCCAAAATGTTTGACCCAAGTCAAACATTTTGCTACCAAATACTAATGAAATACATGTAAACTTTTGACTTTGCAGAAAGTAATAAAAATGCCTTAAAAATTCTCTCTCTCATTGTTCTGGCATTTGGCAAATATAAAACGTGACAATTTAGGTTTTCCCACAGATACGCAATTGGGTTCAAGTCTGGGAAATTAGGGGGCAGGGTAGTACTCGGGCATGCCTTTTCAACCATGTCAGATATTGCTAGCCATGTGACATGTCACATTGTATAGCTGGAAGATCCCATCCTCCCTAGGGACGTTAATCGGCATGTATGGGTTATAACTGATCTGCAAGGATGTGTTCATAACCATATCAGGTGAAAGTGTCTTCCACATGGATCAATTGAACCCAGGAGATGCCATGAAAACATTCCCCAGACTATAATGCTGCCACCACCAGGTTATGCTCTTCCAACAATGGTTACATGGTGTTTGTTCTCTGATGTTTCTTATCTAACAGGCCAATGTCAATCCATTCAATTAAGCAGATACTGTGACTCATCAAAAAGGCAACCCTCTGCTAATCAGCGGAGGCCCAATTCTGATACTGTCGTGAAATTTTAAGCCTTTTTTTTTTAACAGAGGTGCAGTGACCATCCATTTGATTTGCAGACACATAAATAGTAGGGTACAATGAACTGTTGTTTAAATACACATGATAGCCCCTTGGTGGTGAGCTGCTCCACAATTGCATCTGTCTGGTTGAACCCTGATTGATACCCAATGTTCACTTCTTACATCAACAGTATGTGGTGCTCTGCGTTTTCCACGTTGTTTATGTGCAATGGTGCCATTTTTCAACTCACAATACACTTTCACCACAGCCACACATGAACAGTTCACAAACTTCGCTGTTTCAGAAATACTGCAACCTTTGGCTTGAGCCAATAATCATCTCTTTTTGCAACTCTGATGTATCACCCTTTTTACACAGCAGAGGAACAAATATATGTGCAGACAGCCCATTGCACATCTTATATACCTACCAAGCCAGCTCACCACACTTCCTTTATGAACTACGCACTGCCGAGTGGTCATAATAATTTGACTCGACTGTGTATAGCCTAATCATGTTTCACTTGCTGCACATTTTAGTCAAAAGGCTGCACATTTTTTGTATCATGCACCAGCTGTGAAGATTAAAATAATATGGCTGTGGATATCCTGACACTTGAGATTTTTTTGTCCAAGTATCGAGGATGGTCGCCCAGATTTTTTACTTCATAGCAAATACAGAAATTACAGATATGACAGCCAATAATGTTTATACAATAGCTAAACATTACATTCTGGTTTCATAAAACATAATTGAAATAAATAAATGGAACTTATTTTAATTAAGGTTTTTTTCCAGATCAAGTTAAGGAAAAAATGATGGAACCACTTAATGTTTAGAAAAAATAATTATGGAATTACCATGTAATTCACATTTCTAAACAGATACAGTCACGTGATTTGAAAATGCAGTTGCAGTTAAAATGGAAAGTAGTTACAGACCTTACCATGCTCTTAGACTTGGCTAATTGAAAGAAAATGTGGCTCCAAGAATAGAGAGGTCAACTGAAACAATATAAAGGATTATGACACTCTCCGAAGATGGAAATCCTACACAGAGTGTGGCAGAAGATATTGGCTGTTTCAAGTTAACTGTATGGTAAAATTTTGTGCAAGTATAAAAGGAGGAAGGCTATAAAGAAAACATGTGTAAAGACAAAGTTAGACATCAAAGTTCACGGATAGAAAACCACTTCTAAGATTTCTCCCATGCATCCCCCATACTCTGGAACTCAGTACCACAACACATCAGACTCTCATCCACCTTCACTAGTTTCAAAAGTGAACTGAAAACCCATCTCCTTGTGGGCTGGTAGACTGGCCCCACTGTCTTTCTTACTGGGAGCCATCATCTGATGTATGATTGTTGATTCTGGTCTGTTACATTGCATTCTGCTGTTCTGAAGTTTTGACATGAGTTATAGAGTCAAGTGTTTACGTAAATAATTATGCAGCAGTGTTAGACTAAGTACACATAACATAATTGCGGGGTGTAATTACGCCCCACAATTACGTTGTGTGTTCGGGAGCTCCCACGAGTCCCATAGACCTGCATTACTCGCGGCGCATAACCGCCGTGAACAATTGACATGTCACTTATCTCCCCCCGCGTCGTATTATGTGAACGGGGAGAGGAGGCGTAATCCATAGTTCTCTATGAGAACTGTGGATTACCGTAATTATTATTACGTGTTTCGCCCCGTATTGAGCGCAGTACGCAGCGAAATACGGGGCAAAATATGTCCCAAATTAAACCGTATGAGCATAGCCTTACAGGGTTAACACTCTACAGCCAGTTCAGGAAAGATCTGTACTGCTGTCCAATCAGAGAAGCTGACAGGGGAGGAGTGATAACCATGGTTACAGAGTCAAAGAAAAACAACCAGTTTGTTAGCTGTGAGAGTGAGTCAGAGTGTCAAAGAGAGAAGATCAGCAAAGCTGCAAGAGAAACACCCTGTTAGGCTATGTTCACATGGCTTATTTTGGGACGTATATTGTGCGAGCAGGAGAGGAGACGTAATCCATAGTTCTCTATGAGAACTGTGGATTACCGTAATGACTGGGATGTATTTCAGCCCGTAATTCGTGCCGTACTGCATACTGAAATACATCCCAGTCATTACGGTAATCCACAGTTCTCATAGAGAACTATGGATTACGTCTCCTCTCCCTGCTCGCACAATATGGTGAGCGGGGAGAGAAGTGAGATGTCAATTATTCACGGCGTATACGTGCCGAGAATAAGAAATGTCTATGGGGTCGGCGGCCTGCCGGCTCCACCGCCCCGCCCTCGTACACACAGCGAAATTGTGGGGCAAAATACGTCCCTGCAATTACACCATGTGAACATAGCCTTAGGGTCTGTTCACACGGCACAGTGCAAATACCGGTCTGAATGTCTGACCAGTATTTGCACTGTTTTCGGGCCATGTATATGGCCGCTGGGGGACGGCTTTGAGGAGGAAAGCCCTCACCCCTCGCATTGACATGTTCATATTCTGCCTGAAAACTGGGCGGAAAAATGAACACGGTCAATGTTTTTCGGAATGCCGGCAGACTAAGAAACCTCCCGGCAGAAAACCTGTGCAGTGGTGACCACTTTTCCATAGCAGTCCAAATTAAAAGTTGTCAACCGGTTTACAGACGGGTTTCAAAACAAGGCCTTACTCTGTCTCAGGAACTTTCCTGCTAATCAGAAGTACAGGTGTGGGTGTGTACACCGGGGACTGAGACCTGTGGAAATCAGAAGGAGATATCTGCTGTCTCATCACAGTTAGAGGAGAAGTGTTAAAGCGGAATGAATGTCATCTGCCACATTGGATGTTGACAGAAGGAAACCCCGCCTGAAACCTGTGATCCGAGATTGCCCCGATCTCTCCATTGACTACAATGGGACAAGTAGCTCGCGCTCTGATTGGCCGGGATAGCCAAGCCCCCGCTAGCTCAACCAATCAGCTCTTTTCTGCATTTTTACTGTATTTTGAACTGTCCCGCCTTTGATTTTGATTGGTCAATATTTCTCCATAGGTTATAATGGGTCCCTGTCGCTCCTATTCTGATTGGCCGAGATAGCCAAGCCCCCGCTAGCTCAACCAATCAGCTCTTTTCTGCATTTTTACTGTATTTTGAACTGTCCCGCCTTTGATTTTGATTGGTCAATATTTCTCCATAGGTTATAATGGTTCACTGTCGCTCCTATTCTGATTGGCTGGTTTTTGCCAACCAATGAGAATAGCTTCCAGAATTTGAATTACTGTATTTCCCGGCAATTTCCAAGATCCTAATTCCTGATATAGCGCCGTTCTGGATTTTTGGAAAGATGTATTTTTTTGTAGGTTTCAGCTCTTTTTCAGACAATGTTTTACACCTAATAAAGGCGATTTTTTGATTCATACTCCGCACGGATATCTTTAATGATTTCTCGCTGTTTTCCAGCCTGTCTCGAATCGGAATACATGTCAGGCGCAGTTCCTTCTGCGCCTACGTCCCGCACTGTGCCCCACACACTGGCGAGGCGCAAGGAACTTTTCCCCGCATGTATGAGCGCACCTCCTCGGACGGCGAATATTAGGCGCAGCCCCGCACTGCGCCCAAGTCCCCGCACTGCGCCCCACACACTGGTGAGGCGCGGCGGACTTTACATGGTATGTATGAGCACACTACCTCGGGCAGCGAATCTTATGCGCCCCACACTGCGCCTAAGTCCCGCACTGCACCTCACACACTGGCGAGGCGCGGCGGACTTTACATAGTATGTATGAGCGCGCCCCGGCGCCGACATAAATCAGGCGCAAATTTCGCTAGGAAACTGGCGAAAACATGCTCCCCGACGTAGCGAGCTTCATACATGTCGCCCTTAATGTAATGGATTATTTAATGTAAAATTAGTCTTAGATTTTATTAATTTTAAATACATTTTATAAAAGATATTTTTATATTTTTGAAATATTATACATTTTTATATTAACTTTATATTATAAAAATTTTTACTACATTTAAATAATTTAATTTTATATAGTTTGATAATTATCATAAATTACTTTTTATTATTTATTAAGTTGAGACATAAGGGACATTTTTTGCACTAATGGCAAATCTAGCTCCACTTCGACTACAGGCAGTTCCCGACTTACACCGTTCCGACTTACATCTGGCCCTTAGTTACAAATGGAGACTTATGGGACGTGCTGGCACTTGTATTTCAGTGTTCCATAACAGAAAGTAGCTGTGGAATGACAAGTTCCAGCATGCCACAGCAACAAATGAGGTGAAATCTTCTTTACAGGGGCAAAGACAGCAAAACAAATGTAAAAACCTTTCCCTGCACTGTCCGTAACTAAGATAATATCTTTTGTGCTGCAATATCATTTAATAATTGTTCCTGTTCTGTCTTACAGACAAATTCAACTTAAGAACAAACCTACAGTCCCTATCCCGTTTGTAACCCGGGGACTGCCTGTTTCTGGCAGACCACATTAAAATAGGTCTGCCTGTTCGAGCAGTTATGCGCCTAGTTTTGCCAACATGCATTCATGTGTCTAACATTACGACTGTGGTGCATCACGCCCCCAGAACACCCCCACATGTTAGGCACATTAAAAAAGTGTCAAGTCTTGTGAATAATGTGCCTAACACATTCGTTTGGCACAATATACATCACAGCCTGCTTACTTTTGGTGCATTTTATGCTAGAAAAGGGTGAAAAACCCTTTCATACATGTCTCCTTATATTTCTTGATTTTTTTTTTTTAATCAGCTAAATGAGACCATCTCTTAACTTTAGCATGCACATGTCCAACTGTTCAATATTTCAGTACTTTTTGCACAAATTACTGATCTCTAAGAAGCTTAATGGCAAAATTCACAACAGCAGATCTTTGATTTGCCCAATAAATTTAGAGGATCAATTTGAATTGGGGTTTAAACAGTCCTCCTCATCATACTGTTAAGCTGTTATAGCTTCTTAATGTTTTTGCATGAAATGCAAATCAATCTGGGTTTCCTTCGTTAAGTCGTTGGTAACCCAGAAGGAGATACATATTCAGCTCCATACATTGCGCGATCTGCACATTGTGAAGATTTTGCACTGTGTATATATTCAATATGGCATTACTCGTACTTAGGAATAGACTTCTTTGGAAGCTTTGCCAATCTAAAAAAAAAGTCAGACACAAAGATAAGTGTACACACAGTATAATACATGTTCTCATGACAAATATAAAAGTCATTTTCCAATTTAAAAGCACTTTGGTAATTGCATTATAAACAATACCCTAATACATTACCCAAAGCAATGCAGCCATGATAAAATTATTATTTTTATTAATTTTAGTGCCATTAACTTCCAGAATTCAGTTACAGGAAACCTGAATTTACAGAAATATCCCTTAGCAAATTATAGACTGTATAGTGGACATGTGATATAAAGTGTTCTAAACAAGTGTTCCTCAACTCTTCGAGCCAACTACCCATTAGCCAAAGAAATGACACTTAAATACCAAGGTTATGATCATTCACTGTGCTGTACCTATTGAAGGCAAAAGCATGTATATAGTATGGGCGACATGTATGAATGGGGCTGCGCACTTTGTAACGCGCCTGTTTTCGGGGGGCGTGCTGGAGGCGGGGCACACTAGAACCGTATGAAGCTATAGATTTATAGATTCAGTACGGCAATTCCAGCCGCATTGCTGCTACAACAGGTAAACCACTTTCAAAGTAGTTTACTTGAGCCAAAAGTGTCGTTTTAATGCTAGAATGTGCTTGATTTATGACCTGCTGTAGAGCAGGTTCATAAATCAGGCACATTCTACACTATTAGAATGCGCACAAAAATTGGCGTCTAAACACCAAAAATCATACATGTCGCCCTATGTGATAACCCTTTAAAGAACTGCTGTAAATCCCTAGGTGACCCATATCACATGCTATGGGCCTAGGTTCTAAGCAATCTATATATGGACAGCTGACCTATTGCATTTTGCAGTAGGAGTGATTTGGCAATTTATTAGGAAACTGCTTAGTACACCCTAATATTTCAGTCATAGCTACCTTCAATCAAAGGTACATTTAATTGATCTTAAAGTGGTTTCTTTCACTGAGTTACAGTTTTACTCTCACTCTGGCTCCTCAAGTTGAGGGTGGTTCTATAGAAGTGATTAGCATATTCAGCTTTTAGCTGAGCCATTACACTGACAAGTCCAGGAGATGTTATCTTCATTAAGCAAAAGGTACCTGTGCTGTGAGGACTGAAAACAGTGACTCTGGAGCTCTGTCCATCCATGGGGTGACATCACTCTCTGCTCTAAGCTATCTCATCAGAGTTATGATCAGGCAATCAGGTAACCATAGAAACCTGTGTGCACTAAGAGCACATAAAATGTCTCTTATCTCATGACTAAAGTAAAATCTATTGACCAATGTATTTAGTAAAAGTCTTCATTTAACTGTCCCTTCATGTTAAAAGCTAATCTTTGTAGTGAGACAACGCCTTTAAAGGGGAGTCCCCACTATTGAGTTTGATAGCATATCTCTATAGTGGGACTCGCTAAGTGTGATAGGTGAGAGTCCCAGAATCAAGAGCAGACTAGAGAGCCAGTCAAGCTTGCACATGACTCTTCATTCTATTCTATAGGAGTTCTGACTACAGCTGTACACACCGCTAACCTGTACTCAGAAATGCCATAGAACAAAATGAAGCGTTGTTTGCCAGCTCGTCCAGCTCTCCATTCTGCTCTGTAACTTTAGGAGGTCCGTTTCCAAGATAGGCCTCTTCCTAGCAATATGCCATCAAAGTTTATAGTGGGAACAACCCTATTTTTTAGTATCGGGTGAACTTTTTTTATATAGTAGTTTTCTGTGATCAATAATTACAACTACAGGTATTATTTCACATATCAAAGCCTCAAAACCAACAAATCTGCACACCTCTGCCATATTTGCTCTTTACACCTGGACATTGTTGCAGAAATCTACTGAGAAAGTGTATAGAAATCCAGTTTAGTGTTAATTTGTGCCACAAATTGGATCCAGTATAAAGAAATCAAACAGTATTTCAGTATTCATTTTTATATCACTTTACATCTCATATTTGCAAGTCATTTTTTTACCTTATCAAGATGTTCTAGTCAATACTCTACTGTATCCGAAAACCTAATTAAAGACTGTGCCTTAAACCTGTAATACGTCTCCTGTGCATTATTTTCCATTATTACCTGAATAATTTCCTTCTTTCCACAACTATGTGGCTGCCCAAGTTCCCAGTAGTGCATTAGGTTGTATAACTGAATCCAGAATAGATCATTACTAAAAATCTATAGCGTGGTTCTCTGTAATGGTATGAATCAATCAATCAATCAGATAGCTGAACATTTTGTATGTACATTACTGAAACCCACATTTCCCTGTGCATGTTGACCTTTTACCCCTATAAGTGTAATGTATGCTTTGATCCAGTATTTAGCATAGATCTAATTCATTCCCTCAAGGAATTGGGTCCTTTATTGTTTGCGCTTTTTGCAAATGTAAAGCTTAAGTCAATGGAATCTACAAATGCCTGTAATATTTTTATTAAATTTCAGTACAGATCAGGAAATATAGCAGATTACCAGTCATAACATTGTACAATATGTAAAGAAAAGATATGACCTGTATAATAAAGCACTATGCTGACCTAAATGTGTAAGTATTAAAACAGTGTACTATGCATTAGTGACCAAGGGATCTATGTTGTTTACTAAACTCAAGGGAATTGGTTCTACATTGTGCAGTAATTAATGTATTTTTCTGTGTATACTGTACATTAGATAGACATGACTGTACATTATCCAAAATTAGCATGGCACTTTCAATTTCCAGTGCCATATCCATAAAATAACCTGATCTTGCCTCCAGAAGAGTTTTCAATCAAGCCAACGATGTAAACGTAAGATAAACAGAGTATTCTAAACCATGTATTGCAGATGCAGATAAAAAGCAGGAATCCATATGGCATGACTACAACAGCCTAAGGTGCTGGTCTTATTCTGTATCTACATAAGAGGTATAAAGAAGGATATCTGTAAAATGGCTAATAATGAACTAACAAGTGCTCGGTACATTGGATTTGCATACAGGTTGAAGTGGCAGGGTAGTGTAATGGAAGACCTACAGTGGTTGCAAAAGTATTCATGCCCCTTGAACTGTTCCTCATTTTTAAATGTAACAGCCACAAACTTAAATGTATATTATTGATCTTTTATGTGATCGAGCAACACAAAGGAGACTGGTTAGTTACTTCAGGACCTTGAAATGCTTCTTACGGAGTCACTCCTTAGTTGCTCTGGCTGTTCAGGCTACTTCAGGACCTTGAAATGTTTCTTATGGAGCAGCTCCTTAGTTGCCCTGGCTGTGTGTTTCGGGTCATTACTATTACTAGTGTCATGCTTGATGCCTTTGAGAAAATGGTCAAAGCTGAGGTTGTTAATAATCGGGAAAGTCTACAAAATAAAGGAAGGCACCATTTGAACAAGGAGGAAAGAATAGCACTAAAAGAACTTCAAAGTGATACTGAAATTATCATAAAGAAGGCGGACAAAGGGGGGGCTACTGTGATAACGGACAAGGTTAAGTATTTAGAGGAGGCTCATAGACAGATAAATGATGCTGATGTCTACAACAAATTGATAAATTCCTACAAGAATCTGAGGTGGAAGGAATTATTGATAAAACCATCAGAATAGCCCTAACTGTTGATCATCCATGAGCCAACTTACTTTATTTAGTTCCCAAGATACATAAATCATTGGTGGACCCACCTGGATGACCAGTCGTTTCAGGGTTGGGCTCTGTATTTCAACCTCTGGCATCATAAGTTGATAGCCATCTACAAAAAATAGTTAGACAGCTGTCACGGTGTCTGGAAGACACTAGTGAATTTTTTTTTCGAAAAAATTGAAGGGCTAAACGTTAGTGATGTCACTTTCCTGTGTACATTCGATATCAAGAGCTTGTATTCCTATATCCCCATAGAGGAAGGTATAAATGCTGCTCGATAAAAGCTTGTATGTAAACCTAACTTAACTAACCGTAAGATCATATTCCTGATAAATTTATTGGAGATTGTACTTACCAAAAATTATTTCAGATTTGGGACTGACTACTATATACAGTGACCGGGGACCTCGATGGGGTCCCCGGTTGCACCGAGTTACGCTAACATTTATGTAGAGTCTGTAGAAGCTTTAAGCTGTGGCTGAGGTATGTGGATGTATTTTTGTCCTCTGGACAGGTGCTGAGGAAGAGTTGCGACAGTTTAATGAATTCATCAATCATATTCATCCTTTGTTGGAATTTACTATTACCAAGTATGAACAAACCATCAATCTTTTAGATGTAAAGGTTATTAAAACCAATGACAAATTGGAAGTGACATTGTATGGCAAAGAAATGGACCGTAATAACCTATTACATCATGACAGCTATTATGCCCCTAATATTACCAAAGGGATACCAAAGGGCCAGTTCACCAGGATCTGCAGGCTATTTTCAACTGATGTTGAATATCATAGGAATAAAGAAAAAATGGCTCAAAAATGTATTGATGGAGGTTACTCTAGAAGAGAGATAGAGAAAGTAGAGAATGAAATTGGTGAAATCCCTCATGAGTTGATTAGAAAGACTAAAATGAATAAACTGGAAAACAGAAATAGGGTAGATTTAATCTCCACTTTTGATGACCATTCTGGAATAATCAAAAATGCCATTTTGAAGTCATGGAAGATCATACAGACTGATCCCACTTGTGGAAATCTCTTTAGAGATAAACCAGAATTTATCTATAAGAAAGGTCGAACAATTGGAAGTCTGATTGTACATTCTGACTTGAAAATATTTACATTAAAACAGACATTCCTGAGAACACAAAAGAAAGGGATGTATGCATGTCTAGCATGCCAAAATACCTCTAGTATCATTAAAGGATTGAGTATTATGCACCCTACCAAGGGCTATCCAATTCACTACAGAGGTTTTTATACATGTAACATCACATATATGGTGTATATGTTAAAATACCCCTGTGGTAAGGTCTACAGTGGGTATGGAAAGTATTCAGACCCCTTTAAATTTTTCACTCTTTGTTTCATTGCAGCCATTTGGTAAGTTAAAAAAAAGTTAATTTTTTGCTGATTAATGTACACCCTGCACCTCAACTTGAAAGATAACCACAGAAATGTAGATATTTTTGCAAATTTATTAGACAAGAAAAACTGAAATATCACATGGTCTTAAGTATTCATACCCTTTGCTCAGTATTGAGTAGAAGCACCCTTTTGAGCTAGTACAGCCATGAGTCTTCTTGGGAATGATATAACAAGTTTTTTACACCTGGATTCTTCCTTGCAGATCCTCTCCAGTTTCCTCAGGTTGGATGGTGAACGTTGGTGAACAGCCATTTTCAAGTCTCTCCAGAATGCTTAATTGGGTTTAGGACAGGGCTCCGGCTGGGCCAGTCAAGAATGGGCACAGAGTTGTTCTGAAGCCACTGCTTTGTTATTTTAGCTGAGTGCTTAGAGTCATTGTCTTGTTGGAAGAAGAACCTTTGGCCCAGTCTGAGGTCCAGAGCACTCTGGAAGTGCATATCTCTGTACTTGGCCGCATTCATCTTTCCTTCAATTGCAACTAGTCGTCTTTTCCCTACAGCTGAAAAACTCCCCCATAGCGTGAGACTGCCACCACCATGTTTCATTGTTGGGATTGTATTGGGCAGGTGATGAGCAGTGCCTGGTTTTCTCCACATATACCGCTTTGAATTAACACCAAAAAGTTCAATCTTCATCTCATAAGACCAGAGAATCTTATTTCTCATTTTTACAAACTGTTTGTGGGCTCTCACATGTCTTGAACTGAGGAGAGGCTTCCGTCAGCACACTCTGCCATAAAGCCCCGGACTGATGGAGGGCTGCAGTGATAGTTGACTTTGTAGAACTTTCTCCCATTTCCCTACTGCATCTCTGGAGATCAGCCACAGTGATCTTGGGGTTATTCTTTACCTCTCTCACCAAGACTCTTCAGGCCACTGTGCTCTTAGGAACCTTGAGTGCTGCAGACGTTCTTTTGTAACCCTGGCCAGATCTGTGCCACAGTCCTGTCTCTGAGCTCCTTGGGCAGTTCCTTAGATCTCATGATTCTCATGTGCTCTGACATGCACTGTGAGCTGTGAGGTCTTATATAGACAGATGTGTGCCTTTCCTAATCAAGTCCAATCAGTTTAATTAAACACAGCTGAACTCCAATGAAGGAGTAGAACCATCTCAAGGAAGATCAGAAGGAAATGGACAGCATGTAAGTTAAATATGAGTGTCACAGCAAAGGGTCTGAATACTTAAGACCATGTGATATTTCAGCTTTTCTTGTTTAATAAATTTGCAAAAATATCTACATTTCTGTTTTTTTTTCTTTCCAGATGGGGTACAGAGTGTACATTAATGAGCAAACAAATAAACTTTTTGGATCTTTCCAAATGGCTGCAATGAAAGAGAGTGAAAATTTAAAGGGGTCTGAATACTTTCCGTACCCACTGTACATACTTTGCTCTCAACTTTTTTCATTCCATGTCTTTTACATTTATGTTAGGTCGTGGTAATATAGATGCGGCGCTACAAGAGATAACAAGTTTCCTCTCTATATTTGGGAGAACATAGGCTACACTTTGCAAGAACCTTTCATTGTCTGTACTGAATTAACTAGGACTTTGTTAAAAAGCAGAGGCCTCATTCAAAAGATTTTATGAGTGCTTTTTCTACACAGACATTTAGGGTAATTTTTGCCGTTTAATCGCCAATTTTTATACGCATAATATTAGTATAGAATGTGCCTGATTTATGAACCCGCTCTACTGTGGGTCATAAACCAAGCTCATTCTAGCGCATAAACGTTAGTTCTGGCTCAGGTAAACCACTTTGGAAGTGGTTTACCTGTTCCAGCAGTAATGCGCCTAGAATTGCCGTAATGAAGCTATAAATCTATTGCTTTGTACTGCTGTAGTGCATCCCACCTCCTGCATGCCCCCCCCCCCCCCCACCCCCCAGTCATCAGGCGCATTACAAAGTGCCACGGGCACTCTGTAATGCACCTGATACTGGCATTCTGGGGGCTTTAAACTATTCCCAACGGGGTTGCATCTGATGTTGGCCTGAAGAGACGCCAGTCTTCTGGCGTAGCCCCGGTCATACATGTCGCCCTTGATCTCCATCCTTTGAAAATGGAAATAAAGTACCAACTCCCCATTACCTTTCCTTGAATGAGGCATAGTAATTGCAAAACTTAAGGCTGCAAGTAATGTGGTGAAGGACACATTTTTCTTATTCTGTTTTGAAGATCAGATTTGCCCTTTACAGTGTGTGACACCGCAAGTGCTTAAACCATCAACACCTCAGCTGGCGAGGTACCTACTATGTATGCTGCCTTAGTCTTAGATGCTCTGCAAAGTGCCAGACATGGAAATCCCTCATATTGTCACTTATGCCCCTAAATCCTCAGGTACCCAGTCTGTATTTCTTCACTGATATGAAGCCACCCTGGGGCACATTACATAGTCATTCTGTCATCTGTGACACATTGTGGCAAGACCCAGTGCAGATCTACCATTTTCTCCATGGATTTTGTGGTCCTGGGACTTAAGTCTATTGTAAGACAAACTAAGAGGAATGCAGCAAAGAATTACTATTCCCCTGTCTAACCTGCTATTTATTCTCTAAAGAGAAATACCAGCAGAGAGGTAACTTGACAGTCCCTGTGCAAAATCTGTATGAGGGATTCCTACCTACCATGTGTAATTTATAACACTGTGGTATTATACAATAAGCTGTGGAACCAGAATTAAGGCGACAAGTCAGAAAATTGCCGGTGCTGCAGCAGTTTTTAGGCGCATTAAGTCAGTATGAATTGCACAAGAAAGTCCAACCCTCTCAAAAATCTGGCGTCAGGTATACCTTGCAAAGTAAACTTCATGCGCCTAAAAAGGCGCATTGCACAAAACGCGGCACATAGCATATCATTGGTAGTGTATGTAATGCGCCTATCGAGGCGCATTGCACATGGAAGCACATAACATATCATTAATAGTGTATGTAATACACCTCAATAGGTGCATTACGTTGTGAAGGCGCACAGCGTATCATTTTTAGGCACATTACAAAGTGTCGTGCCCGGTGTATAATGCGCCTAGTTCTGGTGTACGATAGTTCATTTATATAGAGATTATGGAGTCAAAAGTGTTTTTGCCGCAAAATAGACCAAAAAAATGGTGTTTGCATATTGGGACATGTCACCCTTAGACTCTACACCAAAATCTGCAATGGAATGGCAAAAAGCTAAAAAAGAAGGGATATGCTGCTAATGTAAAAATCGTGTATATGTTTACCATCCTCTGTGGCTGTTTTATGCAATGAATAAATGGTGTTTTGTACAACAAAGCTATGTAATACTGCTGTGGACATGAGACGCTTTATGCACTAAAATAAAGGGTCACATGTATGTAAACTGTCTAGGTTTAAAAGTCAATTTTTTTGCCCATGAACCAATCAGAGCTCCCATTTCAATTTCCAGAGCACTATATATGAATGAAAGGGGCACTCTGATTGGTTTTCTATGGCCCAAAAAAGTGAGTTTTAGACCTAGACAGTTTTCATACACGTGGCCCTAAATGTTAATCAAAAGTATTACCTTAATGAAACTTTAAACATACTTGTCAGTCAAATCATGCAAAAAATAATGGGGCGTATTTCTTAAGGGGGTGTTCCTGTCTTGCACTTTGGCAGCATACCACCTCTAGGAACAGCACCTATCTTGGGAATGAGCCCCCCCTAAGGCCTCGTTCACACGGCTTATTTGGGCACGGATTGGCACCGTACTCCGCGCCGGATTTGCGCTTCAGTACGGCGCCAATCCGTCCCTGTCATTACGGTAATCCACTGCTCTCATAGAGAACAGTGGATTCCGTCGCTCCTCCCCGCTCGGCGAATCCGCCGCAGGGGGAGAAAGTGACATGAACATTATTTACGGCGCGGACGCGCCGTAAACAATGCATTGTCTATGGGGCCGGGAGCGGCGCCCCCGCCGCGCTCCGGCCCCGCCCCCGTCCCTTATTCACGGCGGATTTGTGAGCTCAATACGGCTCACAAATCCGTCGGGAATAAGCCGTGTGAACACGGCCTAAGTGTCAACTCAGAATGCAGAGTCGATTCCACTTGAGCATCTCTCCATTCTGTTCTGTGGGACCTCCCCATACTGCTGAGCAGTGTGTTATAGAGGTGGGATCTGCACCTACCTATACTATTGATATGTCACGAAAGTGTGAGATGGGAATACCACTTTAATACTGTCTTATAATTAGACAGTGTAAACTTAGACTAGAAAGTCTAAAAATGCACAATCCTTATCAATGTATGATAAATCTGGCACATGTTAAGACAATTCTGTCTAACTTTACACCAATTATTAGATGGCTTAGTTTGTGCCATCAACTGTGGCAAACTTTTGGCGCATGTTTTGCAGCATGTCATTGCAAATTGAAGGGGTTGTCTGGCAGAAAAAAAATAGTTAGAAATAGGACCAGGATGGTTAAAAGAATTCAAAACTCCTCTTGAGCTCCCGGTGATCTGCTCCACTTCACTTCCCAATTCTCATCTCGACATGCAGAAGAGGCTCATGTTCCATTCACTTACATTGAAACGCAAGCCTTTCCTGTGTGTTAGGTTAAGAACCCGGAAGTGACGGGGAGCAAACCTCAGGGAGCTCCAGAGTGGCAGCTGTGGGGGACAGGTAGGTAAATCTAACTTTTTATAACCAGCCTGGCCTCATTTCTGATTCATTTTTTCTGCCAATCAACCCCTTTTAACTACAACAAAGCACACCCAATAGCCGAAATCATATCTGTTTTGCTACATGCAGCACAGAAGTGTTTAAAAACTGTCTAAAACAACTCACAAATGTGATATGAAATGTGATATGAAAATTAGATGCACATTACACCAGAATTCTTTCACTATTGCCATAGTAATTCTGCCCCAAAGGTTTATGTGCACTAATTTTCAAGAAAATGCTCCTGTTGATATTGTTAGAGCATCATGGGAAGCACAGCAGCTCAGTGGTTAGCATTGTTGCCTTAATGCACTGGGGTCTTGGGTTCACATCCCACTAAGGACAACATCTGAAAGTTTGTATGTTCTCCCCATGCTTGTGTGGGCTTCCTCTGGTAACTCCGGTTTCCCTCACATTCCAAAAATGTACTGATTAATAGGTTAATCTGAAATGTAGACTATGAGCCCCTTTGGGGACAGAGACCAATGTGAATAACAAATATCTCTGTGCAGCGCTTTGAAATATAATGGCGCTATATAAATGGATAATACATAGACGCGTCCACTATTGTTCATTTGAGTGTCTTATAAGAATGTTCTCTAATGAACAACAGAATACCTCTGCGAGCACCCAGTGCTGGAGGATACAGATGCTCAGTAGCTCAGATAAATCACAAAAACACCAGGGGCAGCAGACAATTATGAAACATTAACTAGACATAGTAAAAAAATAATAATTTGTCTAATTGAAAAACTGTTATTTTTCTAACATAGAAATTTGAAATCACATGACAATCCCTTTCATTTGTATTTGACTTATAAGGTTTGCCTGTAAATGTTGCAAGTGATAAATGTAATACCTGATAACACTTCCTGTTCTGTGTAAAGCGTATGACACAATGTTGAGAGCTAGTACTATACTAGTACTATACTACAGCTCACAGGCAGGTGTCAGCATTGCACCATCAGTTCACAATGAAGATGAGATGAAAACAGATTTATAGCCCTCTGTGCAGATTACGTTTTTACTTTCCTAGGAATTAACATTTGCAAAATGATCCATATGAAATAATATAGTCTCTACTGTAAATGATAAGGATTTATATAAAAGCACAAGATTGCAACCTGAATGTATTTCTACAAGTCATGGACCTCAGAGTTGTCTTCTTTAATTCTAAATAATTTGCTGTAGGGAGAACATTAAAGTGGTCCCTCAACACACAATATTACTTGGTTCCAAGATGACCAGTTTATGTTGAAACCATAATTCTATGGACAACAAGTAATTAATTCTGAAAATGTCACCCAACATAATGTAAAATGGAGAATGAAAGAAAATTAAGCAGGTAAATAATACAGATAAAGCAGGTCCTTACTTATGACAGGAAGAGCGGTTGGTAGCTAAAAATCACAATTATGTTGAGGACAGCAGCTGCTTTGGGCCATGTACTTTATACACAATGTACCAGAAAAAAAGGGAAAAGAAAATGGGGTCACCATGGCACATGTAAAGAGCAATACAGAACACTTAGTACCACACTGTACTGTAGTGAGGCGCTACTAGACCACCAATCACTGCATGTACTTAACTAGTACGGATGTTTTCTTTTTCAAATAAAATATTCAAAATAATTGGTTGGATCTTCCAGTCAATCACATATGCAGATCAGCAGTGTCAGTGTCTGTGTAAATTGAGTCTGGTTTCACGCTACAATGTCTGAGAAAAGACCATTGTATGCTTAAAATATATCCTCAGGCCAATGTAACTTAGGGATCACTGTATTTCCTTCCGTATTCAGCTGCTGTAGCATCTTTTATTTGAAGTATAGGAGACCTTCCTTTCAAAACTGGTTGATATGAGCTATCCTTTGCATAAAAGAATATAAGGTGACTACCGTATTTTTCGGACTATAAGACACACTTTTTCCCCCCAAATATAGGTCCAAATATCCTATGCTGAGCGCGGCCGCCGGCTGTATTGAACGCGGCCGCACTGAGCAGCCGCTTTGAGCGATCTCAGGGAGGCAGGAAGCTGGAGCTCCTCTCTCCTCCGGCTCATCTCCAGCATCCTGCCGCCCTGAGATTATTATTATTATTATTATTTATTTTAAAGCGCCATTGGTTCCAGGGCGCTGTACATTCGAGCGGGTTACATACAGTACATACGTCAAACGAGTACAGTGCTAATGACAATTGGCACGACAGAGGGAGAGAGGACCCTACCCGCGAGGGCTTACAATCTACAAGGAGGGGGAAAGAGACAGAAGGTAGGGGCAGACATGTTTGTGGAGGGTGTAGTGATAGCAGGGTTATTGTAGGTTATAGGCAAGCCTGAAGAAATGGATTTTCAGATTGCTTTTGAAGCTGGTGAAAGTGGAGGAGAAAGTAAAGATGAATGTCCAGCTCGGCTTGATGTGCAGTAAAATCCACGCTTTATTGAGAGCAAGGTAAAAGTACAAGACATCCAGGGAAATATTGTGCTACGACTAAGGGCCGCTATGCTAAGGGCCTGAAACGTGTTAAATATTTCCCTGGATGTCTTGTACTTTTACCTTGCTCTCAATAAAGCGTGGATTTTACTGCAAATCAAGCCGAGCTGGACATTCATCTTTACTTTGTGGATCACTCGCTTTGCCGGCGAGTCCGTGCCCGGCGCAGGTGTTCTGGTGAGCTGGTTGTTGTTTCTCCTATTTGCTATCAAAGTGGAGGAGAGTCTGATGTGTTGGGGCAGTGAGTTCCAGAGTGTGGGGGAAGCACGGGAGAAGTCTTGGAGACGGGTATGTGAGGAGCTGATAAGAGGAGAACAGAGAAGAAGCTCCTGTGAGGAGCGGAGATTGCGTGAGGGGAGGTATCTGGTGATTAGGGCAGATATGTATGGAGGGGAGAGGTTATGGAGAGCCTTGTAGGTCAGGGTTAGCAACTTGAAATGAATTCGCTGGGCAACGGGAAGCCAGTGAAGAGATTGACAGAGGGGAGAGGCAGAGGAGTAGCGGGGAGAGAGGTGGATAAGACGGGCAGCAGAGTTGAGAATTGTTTGAAGGGGAGCAAGAGTGCTAGCTGGGAGGCCACAGAGAAGGATGTTGCAGTAGTCTAGGCGGGAGATGACAAGGGCATGGACCAGCATTTTTGTAGTGGCGAAGTTGAGGAACGAACGGATGCGAGAGATATTTTTCAGGTGGAGGCGGCAGGCAGAGGTAAGGGTTTGGATGTGTGGTTTGAAAGATAGAGTGGAGTCGAGGATTACCCCAAGGCAGCGGACTTACGGAACAGGTGAGAGTGTACAGCCGTTGACTGAGATAGAGAGATCAGGGGCAAGGGTAGAGTTGGATGGTGGAAAGATGATGAGATCTGTTTTCTCCACATGTAGTTGTAGGAGACGTGATGAGAAGAAGGTCCCTCAACACACAGAGATCGCTCAGAGCGGCAGCTCAGGGCAGCCGCGTTCAGTACAGCCGGCGGCCACACTCAGTACAACGCTGGCAGTGTGCAGGGATGGAGCCTGCGCTCAGTCGGCATCATCCCTGCGCTTAACACTTTAGATGCCACGCCGATCGTAGCCACGGCGTCTAGCTGTTTGAGGATCAGTGCTGCACACTGCTCCTCCATCCGATCACCCCTCGCTATGTCATTGCAGGGGGGACTGGTTGCCATGGCAGCAGGAAGCCTCATACAGGCTTCTGCAGTTGCCATGTAGGTACACCTATTAGGCAGGTTGTAATAGGTAATGAATGAAACTCCTATGTATAGCAGTACAATAGTACTGCTGTATATAGGACAAGGAAATGTGCCCTAGTGGTCAAGTAACCTAAGTGAACTTATAGGGGTTTTTCGACAATGTTTTGTTGTCGTGGGAGACTCAAAAAGGGGTATTTAATCACTTTTCTTAATCTATGTGATTACAATAATTGAAGGCTGAGAGATCTACAGGCTGCATTACCTGCCATTAGTTACTTAAAAGCTTGCATTAGATATGACCAGGCAGAGCGACAGGAGCTGCTGGCCGGGCTTGCACAGAGCACACTTCTTATCTGATGAAAGGGAGCGGGAAGAAGCTTTCAAGGGACTGGGGAGAAATATGTTGTCTTTTGTATACAGAATCCACTAGTTGTAGTGTGATTATCTGAGTAGATCCCTGCTTTATCTGATGACAGGGAACATGAAGGAGCTTTCAAGAGGCTGTGGAGAAAGGTGTTGTGTTTTGTATACAGAATCCACTAGTTGTAGTGTGATTATTTGAGTGAACATTGCACATAATCCCTTATGCATGGCTCTGTGCTCTGACCAGCTCTCTCTCTCTCAGCTCAGCTTGGCTTGTTTACTTTTGCTTCTTAGCAGATAAATCACTTCCTGGCAAAACCCCTTTAAGGGGACATGTCTGAAAACTGTCTTGGTCTAAGACTTTTCTTGTTGCCCATAGCAACCAATCAGCATTCCCCTTTAATTTCATATAGAGCTCTGAAAAAATGAAAGGGGTGCTCTGATTGGTTGCTATGGGCAACAAGAAAAGTCTTAGACCAAGACAGTTTTCAGACATGTTCCCCTAAGTGTTAAAGTGTTAAAAAAAAGTGAAAAGAAAATATTAAAAGTTTAAATTACCCTCTTTTGTCATTTTACAAATAAAAAAGTTACACATGATTGATATTGCCGTGTCTGTAAAAAGTCCAATCTACTAAAATATAACATAATTTATCCCGTACACTGAATACCATAGAAGAAAAAAATTCCAAACACCAAATTGTGTTTTTTTTTAAAGTCATTTAATATCCCCAAAATATTGGAATAAAAAATTATCAAAAAGTCACCTCTATCCCAAAATGGCTCCAATAAAACTACACTTCAGCCAGGACTTCAAATTTTTTTCCCCTATTTTCCTCCTCTAAAACAAAGGTGCGTCTTATAGTCCGGTGCGTCTTATAGTTCAAAAAATACGGTAAGTTTAAAGTACAGTTCAAACAAAGGTATCCATATGTATACTGGCTTAACATATGCCCAATGGTAGGATTTTTGCATATATCTGCTGATTACAAATCTGTTAGCTATGGGATCATTTTGAACAGCAGGAAAAGCAACTTTCCTTAACGTTATGCCATGAGGACACAGTTATATACATATCCATATTTATACTAGATTGTTGTTTACCTCTCCTGATAGGCATTGACTTAACTATGAACTTCATAATCCGCCAAAGTAATTTAGTCAAATGTGAGGGCATTTATCCAACAGCTAAAACTTGGCTGAAACTGGGCCATGCCACAGGGCAATGACCCCAAATACAGCACCAAAACTAAACAGAAGCAGAAGTTGGAAAAAAAGTAGAATCAAGGTGTTGCAATGGCTCCATCAGACCTCAACCTAACTGAAATGTTATGGCAGGACCTTAAGTGAGGTGTGCATAAATGAATGCCCGCAAACCTCAATAAACTGAAGCAACATTGTAAAGAATGGGCCAAAGTTCTTCCAGAACAATATAAGTCTCTTATATTGTAATAGGGAAATGATTACTCCAAGTTATTGCTGTTAAAGTATGTTCTATAACCTATTGATTCGTGGGGTGTACTCAGCTTTTCACATATGGCTTTTCTGTTATAGCGTCTTTTTTGTTAAAGGTCATATGATCTAATTTTAAGACCTTCTAAAGGCCACGTGTTTTTTTATGTCCTGATAAATAATACCATAGAATTTAAAGAGTGCACTTTTTTCATGATGTCGTTTATTTTTGGGTTTATCATTGCTGTGTAACACAAAATATAAATTTAGGTTAAACAATAGTGAAGGTTTATGGTTAGCATATTACATCAAATTGTGCCACAAAAATACAGAGGAGAAGATACATTACAGAGAACTTAGAGATACGCCAGGCAAGAATGTGAATATAACATGGCACAAGGTCAAAGCAATTATTTTCTTGTGCTAAATTAACCACTACTTATTCCATGTATCTTCAAAATGTAAGAAAAGTAATTGTCACCTGTCTGTCCTCTGACTTCACCCATTCCAATGCATTTAAGCTAAGTGCACCCAGGAGCTGTGTCTTGCTACCTGCTGTTTACTAATCTAGCAGCAGAATGTAAGAGAATTTGTGCCTCCCTGAGATCTATGAGCAAATGCTCATAGCAATAATGCTCATTTCATACCCTGTGTTTTGTCCATACTCCCTTAATGACGCCATGCTACAAATATATGACAAATGACAGTAAGGGGTTAAATTAGAGCAGGTAACAGATGACACAATAATAATAAATTAGTGGGTGCAGCATCAACCACTGGGTGCACCTAATATTTCCAATCAAGGGGGCAATTAGCAAGCATGTGCTTTTACCAGTTTCACATTTAGTATCCCTAATGTGATCACCTTTCTTCATATGATATATTGTCCTCAATGGTGTGTTTATATGCATACACATTTTTTATTTATAAAACCTCCAATACAAAATGCATAAAAAGAACTGTGTCTGTTATCTTCACAAAGGCAGGTTGATGGGATACAGTTGGTGTTTGTGTTGAAACTGCACATGTATTGTATGGAACCCAATAGTTTTCTGTTAAATCATCCTAGGAGATTGCATATCAGTTCTCATAGAGTATAATTCAGTGCATTATCTATCAAACCAGGAATCCTACAATAAATACATATATATTCTTGTTGTATAGCAGGGCATTGATGCTTATTATTTTCTCATCTGGGTATTTGAAGAAATACTATGATTTTCTGAAATATGAATTTCAATGTAATTTTTAAGATCACAATCCACAAATGCTCATGTATGGTTAGTATTTTATAGTGAAAGGGAACCTCTCTGTTTTTGCTACTCTATCTGACTACAGAATATAATAGAGGGCAAGAAACTGAGCTCTTTGATATATAGATTTATATGATTTGGAGCCGGATTTCAAAGTAAAAAGCAGAGAAAATTGTAAAACAGAAAGTGAAATTACTGCTTACCCCTCACATACAATAATTGATAGTTTGCTCTTTACACACACTGATACAGGAAAAGCTGTCCATCATGGTATGTGGGCGGGGTAGGAAGCACTTCCTGTCTCTTAAGGAGTCTTGTTTGTATCTTCTCTGCTTTTTACCTAGAAATCCTGCTCCAAATTGTATAGTCCTATGTATCACTGAGTTTGCCACATAATCCTTCACAAATTAAAGCCACAAAATGTGTTACTGTTATTATAGCATTATCAGTGATTATGGCAAAAAACAAAACGGTAGTCAGCTCACCTGGTCGATTGTGAAGGAGAAATGAACAACACCCGGACTCGATGAGAAGCAGATCATCAGCAAGGAGGCATCAACACAAAACAAAACAAAAACAGTCCAGCGGAGAACATTCTCAAGGGTGAAAAAATGGTTCCAAAAAATCTCGTCAAGACACTTTCAGGACGCACATGCAGGAGACGGTACCCACTTCTCGTTTCAGGGTATAGAACGGGTTAGTAGACCTGGGAGAGGTGGCGATCATAGGAGGAAGTTGCTTGCAAGGGAGGCCTGGTGGATTTTTACACTTGGCACCAGATTCCCTTGCGGTTTAAATAGACGGTGTGATCTTATTTGCCACTATTAATTATCCATCATGTTACCATTGCAGTTGCATCCAACACATTTGATCTATGTTTTTAAAGCTATGTATGTTTATGTTTTATTTATTTACGTCATTTCCTCTCATCACATGAGAGATCACATGACCCATTATCAGGGTATTTAAATTGTATTGTATATGTGTTTTGCTATGCCATGAATAAGGTGCTGCTGCACCGAAACGCGTCGGTCTCGATGCGACTTGCATGATTCTATGTGGATCTTTTAATCGCCTTTCATAAATAAATTTTTTGAACCATTTTTTCACCCTTGAGAATGTTCTCCGCTGGACTGTTTTTGTTTTGTTTTGTATCAGTGATTATGACAACTTTGGGCTCAGGCAGACTACTTTTAACTTGGTCTGACTGTTCGAGCAGTTATGCGCCTACTTTGGTGTCCCACATTCATAAATGTGTCTGATCCTACGAATGTGGTGCTACACGCCCCCAGAATGCCTCCACATCTTTGCCACATTATAAAGTGTCAGGGCATACATCTATAGTACAGGGCTACGCCAGCTTTTTGACACAGCGTACACCAGAAAACTGGCATAGCTCCGTTCATACATGTCACCAGTCATGTTTAAATTGCGATATTTATAAAGGTCAGTGTCCACCCTATTAATAAATTTGTAGCATCCTTCACGGGGTAGAGATCCCTCATATTCAAATATTAGACTTTACATAGCTTCTCTTTAAAGACCTATTAAAATATTATGGTAGGCAATAACCTAATGAAAAATATTAAATGTGTGGCAGTTTTCAGTGTGAAGTGTGTGCTCTACTAAGTTCTAGCTTTATGAATTCTGTGTATACCCCTGAGTGCTGACCCTTTGTACAATCATATTTTGTTTTAATTGTTTGAAGTGTAAAATTATTTAAGCAGATTTTTTTCTAAGTTTCTGTGGGTCAAGGAGGCTTCCAGCCTTTGCCCCTATAACACTAGAAAACCAAAGGACAATCAATTACTGTCCCTTCCCCCACCTAATCATCTTCAGAGCAAAAGAACTGACATAAAGAAAAAGCAAAATACTTTATTATTCAATAACAGTCACTATATGGATATACATACATATATATATATATATATATATATATATATATATATATATATATAGTGGCAGAGCGACCTTAGGTCGAGAGACCTGGTAGAAACGTGCCACTAGGGCCTGGTCTTGGTGGGGGTAGCAAGATATTGTCGGTCAACAATATTAGGTTCTCCCTTAGAGATTGCTTCAGGGGATGTGATGAAAACATCTCCATATGATGCTGCAAAGGGTCTGCTGCTAGACAGAGCCAGTAAGCAGAGGTGTGAACAGGGGAATGTGTCCTCTAGCACTAGTGAAACGCTAGGTAATGTGGTCATTGTTGAGGTTGGCAGTGGGAATCCTGCAATTACTAGCATGCATGTTACGGGGGTTACGGTGAGTCCTAGTGCAGCGGAGGTTATCATCACTGAGGTAGTCAGTGAGGTAGATCAGCTTTCCTTTGGTAGAAACCAGGTGACAGCTAGTAGCCAAGAGGCAGAACTTCAGAGTCCAGAGAAAATAAAGGATGTAGCTGACCCTAAGGAACAGGAGATGGTCAGTGAGGACCAGAGGCCTTGGGATGAAGTGAAATTGTAATCCTGCAGACAAAGAGGTACCAGGTTGGGGCTCAGGTGCGCCCCTAGTGGCCATAGTATATAGCGACTCTGAGAAGTGTGCTGTCATCACAACTTCTGATGAAGATAGTGTGGTTGCTGGGTACTACCAGGGGTCTTTTGTGAGACCCAAAATAGTGAAGACACTGCCCAGTGGGCACAATACCAAGGCATTCTGTATGCGGACTGAAGGTGAGGACTTCAAGGTTGCAGAGCACATATGCGTGGTGTCACCTATAGAAAGTGGCTAAGACCGATCAGTCGCCTATTGTAGGGTGATGGCATGGTATGAGCCCACAGCTGAGTTGTACGTGAAAAATGTTGTCTCTTCCCCTAAGGATATAGGGAAGATGTTGCCCCAAAAGAAGTTGACCCCGGAGGAAAGTTTGTGCAGGGTGATGAAGTCCTACGGCCTTTATCAAAGAGGGGGGGATATGTGGCAGAGCAACCTTAGGGGGTTGCATGGTGCTGCCACTAGATGGCGTACATCGAGAGACCTGGTAGAAATGTGCCACCGAATGCCTGGTCTCGGTGCGGGAAGCCAGGTATTGTCGGTCAGCAACATTAGGTTGCTGACTCTTGTACGTAGTATGGCTAATGTCCAGCCGTTAGGGGCTGGCCTTCCCGGAACAGCTGCAGATGTGTGGGTGGCTTTTCCCACGTTCCAGGTCCCCATGTTCCATCCCAGGTATTGGGTAGGTCTCTGGAGACCTATTAAAGGCCTCCTACTGCAGGTGATTGGGGGGCGTGGTCTGCGAGCTGGCAGTGTGGAGCAGCAGAGGAGCTGACAAGACTCTGGCCCCCAGAGACTTGGAGAGAAGTCTGACCCCAGTGTGGGGAAAATGTTTATGGTGCTCGGCGATAGGCCGAGGCCATTGGTCTCTACCATTGTTTAGTTAGTGGCCAGACAGCTGAGGTTTTAATTTGTTTTGTTTCTGTATATGTCTCCTGTGCCTGAATAAAACTGGTCGAGGCCAGATAAACTGAAGCCTGGTGTCGGTGTTCCAATACTGTTCTACCAAGGATGGCGATCCGAGAGCTAAATACCCCCAAGACGGACCAAGATGGCGTCCGGACGCATGTGAGGCCTTACAATATATATATATGTGTATCCATCTAGACTTGTTTCAATGTGGCTTTATAACTTTAACCTGACAAACTGGGTTCAACAGCATGCAAGTGTCTAGCATAACATATATGTCAAATTTCTAGTGTGGGAATTTGGAAAAATACAAAAAGAGTAAGGGAGTACGTAGTCCAATAAATTACTGCAATGTTTATAAGTTTTACCGCTAATCCAACCATTTGCTGTTGGTGTGACGGGTTATATCACAAAAGCATGTGTGCAGATGAATACATTATACACACATGTAATGTGATTAAGACTAATGTTATCATTTTTATTTTTCCACTCTTCACAGTATCATTGGTAACTAGTGACCTGTACTGTATATGGTAAATTGTTAAATATAGAACTAAACAAATGTAATGAATGCAGCACATCCGCAGCTAGACTAAATATTGTGCTTAATATAAATTCCTGACTACCTGCTATAAAGAGCAGCACCAACCAATAAGTGACAGTGTAGACAGCGTTTAGTCAAGAGACAAATCCAATTGGGCTCTAATTTTTTTTTATTTACAAGTAGGACGGAATGTAACGGCATGTAATCTGTCTGACACTTGGCTTCTGGAACTGTACACTAAATTGACTAGACTAAAGGCTTTACTGCTGCATAAGATCACTACCAGCTGGGACACAGTTTAAATTAAAACCCAGACAAATCTACAGTCACAGATTACAATGAGAGAACAGATCATCAGATGTTCTCATTTCAAGAACAACTTTTAATACATCTGTGAAGATAAAGTCTAGAATATATATAGATCACATAGAATTGCAACCTTTGATTTGTGAACCTACAGGTAATGACTCATACAATGTTATTCAGGATACAGGATACCAAGATTTTAAATTGATTTATTTTTTCCTGTTTTTAACTTTTCTAGTTTAGGTTCAATCAATAATATAAAAAATCTCCATAAAGAACTTTCCGAACCATGTTAAATGAAATCCTCGGCTTGTTAGGGGTTCCTAGTTAGGTGTTCCCTGGACACATCAGTAGACCATGGCATTTTTTCAACAGAGGTGTCACAATTGGTTTCACGATGCTTAGCAAAACATTCTCATTGGCCATTTCTTTGGGAGTTCCAGGTGATTGCGCAAGGTTCCATTTGGAATGCCATAGAAATGGAGACAAGTGGGCAAGCGCAGCCAACTCCACATTCTCTAAAGTCTGTTCATAGTGACCTACGAGCTGGCCTCAGATCTAAACTTGTGAGATGGGACAACCCCATTAAGGGTAATACCAGGGTGGTGACAGACTCCAAGATTTTGCCCATTGTTATAAGGTGGAGAGAGACTGTAAAACATTTTTCAAACTCCAAAGTCAGTAGGACATTTCCCTTGTAGTATTAAATGGGTCAGGTAGAACCTATTAGTTAAAAAGATAGTAGCAAAGAGATTTCACATATGTTGAAGTAATGATAGTTGTTAGGAACTTTCATTATTTTCCTATACCTATCCAAATTGTTGCATGAAAGAGGTTGCCCTGCATTTTATTTTTTATGCAAAAGGTAAGACTTGTTGAAAAATATAAAACTTACCTGCTCACTCCCCTGCCACCATCATGATGACACTACTGAACTTTCCACTGATCTGCTTCATGGTCTCGACACACTGGCCTCTGACAATGATTGACTAAGTGGCATTCGCAGCCATTTCTTGTATGTACAGACCATCTGCTGGGGATTGAAGACCAGCAGTAACCAGGCAGTGTTTAAATGGGGGCAGCAGGGGAGCAGGGAGATAAGTAAGCCTTGTTTTATTTTATCTAACATGCCTGACCCATTTAAATAACTTAATACATTGTTTTATTTTATTTTTTTTAAATACTAAGGGCCACATGTATGAAAACTGTCTAGGTCTAAGACTTTCTTTGTTGGCCATAGCAACCAGCCAGAGCTCCCCTTTAATTTTTCCAGAGCACTATATGAAATTAAAGGGGAGGTCTGATTGGTTGCTATGGGCAACAAAAAAAGTCTTAGATCTAGCCAGTTTTCATACATGTGGTTTTCATAAGTGTAAGATAAATATGTAATGGTTGGTACACTCCAACTAATAATACATTTACGCTTGAAAATAAACTAACGAAAATCAGATATTGTGTTTAAATTGTGGTTCAACCAAAAACCTAAAAAAAAACTAATGAAACTTGCCTTGACAAAAACGATGGTACCTTAGAAAAGATTCAAAATTATTTGTCCATAGGGTCATGTTAAACTAAGAGTGCTTTCACATGGATCGTTTTTTGGTGTGTTTCTGATGCGTTTTTCAGAAATACACAGCAATTAATGAATAAATTTTTTTTTTACCAAAAACACATAAAAAACACACAAAAACTTGCTCAGTGTGAAAGCACCCTAAGTTGTGTCCCGTAAACAGCATCACTGGTGTCTTCAAACTTGTAATCATTCAGTTTGCCTATTTAAAAGGTGAAAAGTATTATGCTATCATGGTGTGTGCTACACTGAACATAGACCCAGGGAAGCTAAGGAGAAAGTTGTCTCAGGAGATTGGAAAGACAATGCTAGATATACAGGCAGTCCTCGACTTACACTGTTCCTACTTACACCTGTCCCCTAGTTACAAACGACAACTTATGGGGCATGCTGGCCTTTAAAGTTCCATGTTACACAGCAGATAGTAGCTGTGGAACGAAACGTTCCAGCATGGCACAGCAGCACATGAAGCAAAAATGAGGGGAAATCTTCTTAACAGGGGCACAGACAGGAAAACAAATGTAAAAACCCTTCACTGCACCACCCAAAACCGCCCAAAAAAATTTTTGTGCAGGAGTTACACTTAATACATATACCTGTTCCAACTTAAATACAGATTCAACTTAAGAACAAACCTACAGTCCCTATCCCGTCCGTAACCCGGGGACTGCCTGTACATGTTAATGATAAAGACTATAGGACCATCTCCAAAAAGCTTGATGTACCTGGTCTTACAGTTACACATATTGTACAGAAGTTTAAAGAGTAGCTATCACCTCCTCAAAAACACACAAAAATTTATAGTAGATGAAATTATAAGACTTTTCTCAAATACATGTCATTAGCAAATTAGAGGGTTGCCAACCTCCCTGGATGTGGCTGCAGGTGAAAAAATTGATGACACATTGAAGTGATGGATAATATGAATGGTAACCAAAGAGCTTAGAACAACTTCCACAGAGATTAGAGGGGAACTCCAAGGTCAAGGTACATTAGTGTTAGATCACACCGTCCTTTGCTGTCTTTGCCAGAGTGGATTTAATGGAGGACAACCGAGTAGGAAACCAATGTTGAAAGCAAATCATAAAAAAAGACACTGGAATTTGCCAAAATACATAGTGACAAGTCACAAAGCTTTTGGGATAATGTCCTTTGGACACATGAAACAAAACTGGAGCTTTTGGCAATTCACAACAGCTCAATGATCGCAGATGCAAAAATTAAGCATACAAAGAAAAGAATATTTTACCTACTCTGAGACATGGATGGGACTTGGTTATGTTTTGGGGCTGCTTTTGTTCATCCGGCACATAGTGTCTTGAATATGTACAGAGTAAAATGAAATCCCAAGACTATCAAGGCATTATGAAGTGAGATGTGCTGCCCAATGTCAGAAAGTCTCAGCTGCTGGTCATGGTTCCTCCAAAAGAATAATGATGTGAAACACACATCTCAAAACATTCAAGAATGGCTAAGAGCAAAGCATTGGACTTTTCTGAAGCCTTCTACGGACCTCATCTAAATCCTATTGAACATCTGTGGAAGGAGCTGATACCTGCAGTCTGGAGAAGACACATTCACACCTGAGACAGCTGGAGCAGTTTTTTCATGAGGAGTGGGCCAAAATACCTGGGGCTGAAGTCTCATTGAGAGCTACAAAACTCATTTGCAGTGATTGCGTCAAAGGGTTTTGCAACAAAATATGAAGTTAAGAGTTCCATAATTTTTATCCACGACCGTTTTATTAAGTTGTTTATACATTTTTGGAATGAACCACAATTAAAAAGCAATGTCTGATTTTGATTAGTTGAGTTTATTTTAAATTTAATATTACATTTGTCAGTTTTAAGTTATTTCAGTGACCATTGTGATTTTTACTTTCTTTAACGGAAGGGTACCAACAATTTTGTCCACTTGTCTGTATGTATATGTGTATACACACATATATGTCTTTGTGTTTCCTATGCCAATTTGTAACCGAAAGACTGCCACCATGTGGTTGGGTGACCACATGACATTATATATATATATATGTAGGCCAATAGAGGGGGGCTTAACACCTCCTTGTTTATTCTCTAGGGAAAAATTACCATCCAGGGGATAGGGGTTTTAGAAGAAATCTGCTGCACAATCCACTCACCAGTATAGGGTAGAGCGACTCCTGCTATACTCACTGTCAGCTCCCATATTGAAGTGCCGTACAGGAATGTAAAGAGCGATGTGGGAAGCGGGAGGAAGCAGTATCATCCAAACTCACTCCACTGTGCCATGTACTCAGCAGAGTCGCCGACAGATATAAATATATAACTATTGATTGGTATGTTGATTTATCAACCAAATATATTGTCAAATGCCAGAATAATGAGAGAGATATTTTTAAGGCATTTTTATTACTTTCTCCAAAGTCAAAAGTTTACATACACTAGAATCACTATGCCTTTAAACAATTTGGACAGCCCATATGATGATGTCAAGTATTTGGAAACTTCTGATATATTTATTGCCAACATCTGAGTTAATTAGAGACATACCTGTGTATGTATTTTTTATGCACACCAGAAACACACTGCTTCTGTGTGTAATATCATGGGAAAGTCTAAAGAAAGCAAAAGACCTTGTAAAGATGCTGTCGGAAGCTGGTAAGATTGTGTCATTATCCACAGTGAAACGAGTACTGTATCAACATGGGCTGAAAGGCCACTCTGCCAGGAAGAAGTCATTACTCCAAAAGATACATATAAAAGCCAGATTAATGTTTGCAAATGCCCACAGGAACAATGACCTACATTTTTGGAGACATATCCTGTGGGCTAAAATTGAACTGTTTGGCCATAATGACCATCGTTACGTTTGGAGGAAATAGGGAGAAGCTTGAAAGTCTAAGAACAACTGTGAAACACGGCAGCATTATGTTGTGGGGTTGTTTTGCTGCAGAAGGGACTGGTGCATTTTGCAAAATAGATGACATCATGAGCAAAGAAGATTATGTGGCAATACTGAAGCAACTTCTCAAGACATCAGCCAGAAAGTTAAAGCTTGAGCAGAAATGGGTCTTCCAGATGGACAATGACCCGAAGAATACTACCAAGCTGGTTACAAAGTGGCTTATGGATAACCAAGTCAATGTTTTGGAGTTTCCATCACAAAGCCCTGATCTCAATCCTATTGAAAATTTATGGGCAAAGCTGAAAAGGCAGGTGGGAGCAAGACAACTGTAACGGGTATGGTGGATTCACTGGACCACCGCAAGCGATGATGGCGTAAGCCACGCCAGGGAGCAGAGTCTAAGTAGCCCCAGGTATTCACCAGAGCCACCGCAAAGCGGGATGGACTTGCTGCGGCGTGAGGCTACCAGGTCGCTATCCCTGACGTGACTTGCTTGCTATGGCGGCCGGGGTAATGCGTGGTACAGAATCGAAATCCAGAGACGTAGTCGGGGACAGGCAAAAGGTCAGGCAGGCGGCAGAGGTTCGTGGTCAGAGACAGGCAGAAGGTCAGGGCAGGCGGCAAACAGGCAAGGTCAGGAAACGTAGCGGACGGACTGGTACACAGATAATCAGACAAGACTTCCAACACTCTCTAGACTAGGTAACGCACACCAACGAACTGGCAACAAACTGGCGTGTTTCTTAAATAGGACCAGCGGCCGGCAAAAGACCAATTACCGGGATACTGGCCCTTTAAATCCAGACCAGCCATCGCGCGCGCGCCCTAAGCAGCGGATACGCGCCCGGCGGCCGGGACAGGCAGGAGCAGCGTGCACCGGAGCGTTGGCGGGTAAGTTAAGCGGCGTCATGGACCGGGCAGCAGAGGGATGGCCGCGGGGAGCCGCGGCACCCGCGCCGGACCCCTTGTGGGCAGGGGGGCGGCCGTGGGGGGCGACGGCACCCGCGCCATCCCCCATGACAACAACCTACAAACATGACTTAGTTACACCAGTTCTGTCAAGAGGAATTGGCCAAAATTTCTACCAACTATTCTGAAAAGCTTGTGGAAGGATATCCAAAATGTTTGACACAAATCATACAGTTTAAGGGTAATGCTACCAAGTACTAATGAAATGTATGTAAACTTTTGACTTTGCAGTAATAAAAATGCCTTAAAAATTTCCCTGGCTCTCATTATTCTGGCATTTGTCAAATATAAATGGAAAATATAATTTTGGTAATCCTAATTGACCTAAAACAGGTAAGGTTTATTCTGATTTCATGTCAGATAGTGAGAACATGCAAATGTGTCTTTTTATTAAGTGTATGTAAACTTTTGGTTTCAACTTTAGTTTATATATTTCTACACATACCTATCTACAAAACTAGATGTGGGCTACAGAAAGTATAAACAACCATGTGTGAAAACAACAATATACAGCTAAAAAACATACAATATGTCAATAAAAATGTAATCACATTAAATAAAATGACAAAACACAAATGATAAAATACATATTGACCACAGCAGCACTTGTACAGGCAGTATGCATATGGAAATATACTTGTTATAGTCTGAATCTCTTGTTGCCTTTATATGTTTTTATGCCCTATGTAGGATTTTGTTATTTTTGGTTATGTTCTCAGTTTTGAACACCTTATGTGGATCTATGTTAGGCTTGAATGTTCCTTATTAGACATTTTATACAGTAATATTTCAATAAATGTACTTTCTATATAGGTGTTACTTTGTGTTATACATATGTTATCATTTGTGTTTTAATGTGATTCAATAAAAATTATATATTTTTTACTGGTTTACTGTGTAACCATTTTTGTAGGTTTATGTAGTTATGTTTAGAGTCAATATTATTCAGAAGAACAAGTGTTGTCAGTTATATTGGCTATTGGCTTAAGATACATCTAAAAAATACTGTCCAATATTTGGCCTTAACAAAAATATACAAAAACTATTAAATACTGCCATGTGTACCTAAGTGATGTAACATGACATGAACCCATTATCCAACTGCTGGAGGACGCAGTTACTTTTTGCTGTATCATGCCCTAGCCATTGGACAACTCCAATAATTTTAGGATCAGAAGAGCATGCTAAAAAAGTGAGAACCATATAAAAACTTTAGAAGCACAACAAATCCACAAAGAGTGCACATGGTTTATATATGGACAGTGGATTCTTACTTTAAGGTCAGTTTGTAGGTTAGATGAGGTATTTTTTTTATTTCTATTTAGGTTGCTGTCTAAAATGTTCATCTGTTACATCCACCTCAAATCATAACAATGCTATTACATGCTCCTCATGGGCAATGTACTTTAGAACTTCTTTCATATGATTTCCTGTGTGAAGTGCAAATGAGTTGCAGCAGCTTTTTTAAAACTGAATACATTTTTTGTGATAGATTTTTAAAGTGTAAACCAATTTATATTGGATGTATCAGCCCATGGATGAGAGATGAAATTGGCACATGTGGTACTTTATTATCTATCTTGGATTCAGAATAGATAGCTTATGAACTTCAAAGAAATTCCCTAATGAAAAGAAAACCTGCTTCTTCCTTTGATTGTTCTTTGTGAACTTTAAGATTAGTACATAGGTATTGTAACCGTAATCTTACTCTAAACTTGTTATCGCAAATGATAAAACTGGGCAGAAAAAGAGATTTATTTTCCAATCTGAAAAAAAATTACTGACATTTCAACTAAGGGGGACATGAATGAAAACGGTTTACATCTAAGACCTAGCAACCAATCAGAGCTCCCCATTCATTTTTTTCAGAGCACTATATCAAATGAAAGAGGATCTCTGATTGATTGCTATGGGCAACAAAGATAGTCTTAGATCTAGACAGTTTTCATTCATTTTAAGTTGCTCACATATGCTGGTTTAGCCATAAACTATTCTCATGATTTCAACTGTAAAAACTCGGCCAAGTGTATATGCAAGCTCGCACTGACCTACAGGAGAATAGGGGAAACCCTCGCTGGACCCCTGGGCATGGAGGCCCATAGGAGAGAAAGAGGGGCAGTGTACAAGAGTCATGTGCAGTATGTGCAGTCAACTATAGTAGCTATAGGGTATGCCCCAAGAGTCAACTCCACTGGTGGGCCCCAAGAATCAACTCCAGCAGTGGACCCCAGGAATCAACTCTACTAGTGGGCCCCAAGACCCAACATTGGTGGGCCTCAGACACCCCTCTCCAATACTGTTCATATGTTCTTTCAACAGTGATTGTACACATTTGTGTAACTAATAGCTGTAGCAGACATAGCAACTACTATAAGGCCCTAAGATTGAGGAAGTCCTCTTAGGAGCCAGAAAATGGTACATTTTGTATGGAATAATAAGTTAATAGCTTTTTTGTTATCTAGCACTACTTTGTAGGTACTGTGATAACTACAGCTATCGTCCATACCCTTAATTTTTGCTACTTATTTCATTCACATTCCTTGGCATTAGGTGATAAGGACTCAACAGTGGCAGAACTGTTGGCGGGCACCCTTAGCGGCTGCTATGGGGCCCGCAACCACAGGGGGCCTGGATGGTGCATCATGCCTCAAAACACATGGGCTCTCGGTCCTGAGCGTTCAGAGATAGGGCCCTCGATCATCAGGTCTGCACAGTCCATTTAACTGTCTTTGTGTCCTTGAGACGTGTAAACAGTTAATGTCCTTAGTGGAGCAGGGCACCACCGGCCCCCTGCCCCTCTAATTAGCTTAGGCCTTAAACCTACCAAACATTGACCGGTGTAGGCGGCGCGATGATATGACATTATCTTGTCGTCTATGCCTGACTTCACATGGAGAAGCCGGCCAGCTACTCATGGGGCGAACAGGAAGAGGTGAATATATATATATATTTTTTTTAGCCTACCTACCTATCTACCTGAAGCCTCTGTTTACCTACCTGTGGCCCTGAACACCTACCTATTTAACTGGGGCTTTGCCTACCTACATGGGGCCTTGCTGTTTGCCTGCCTGCCTACCTACCTGGGACCTTGCCTGTCTACATACCTACCTATCTGGGGCCTTGATAACCCACCTGAAGTCCTTTTTATGTATATACTTGGAGCTTTTCCTAGCTGGGGGCCCTTTTTTACTTTTTGGGCCCCTTCACCCAAAAACTTTTTACCAGTAAAAAGTGGGCCCATCTACAAGAAACAAGGGTGAGCTACCAAATAATTACAACGGTGGGCAACTAATTTGGAGGCTGCCAGCTTTTTTACATACCTTCTAAAAGGGGAGTCTACCTATCTGTTTGGCAATATTTAGTATCCATGCTCTTATAGGCACTTTAGAAAGCTGGCAGCCAAATACTGTTTACTGTTTTTTTTCATTTTGCTTTCCCCAGGACTATTGAAAACTTGTTGGGGCTAACGCATCCACTGTTTTATCAATTTCTTTTTAAAAAAAAAGACATCGAGGGGTGTTTTTTTGGGGGGTGTTTTTTTTTAATAAAAGTTTTGTGTTTCGAGTATTTTTTACCAAATATTTTCCATATTAGCAAAAGAGGTGCCTGACCACCCCTTTCAAACCCCTGGGGCTTTTTGTAACCATGGGGTTTTTTTTTTTTCACCCCAAGGCTGACACCAAGTCCCAGTGCTAAAAACAGGCATCTTATAACACCCCCGTATTACTAACATAAAAAAATATAAAAGAAACACAATGACTCAACACAAAAAATACTTTATTTAAATAAACACTCATCAACAACATCCCTCATTGACCATTTTATTAAAGAAATGGGTTCAACGCTGGTCCAAAGGAGTCCAATAAATCCATTATAGTCCAATGGGGAAATCTGCAGAAAAGAAACTAAACACTACAAAAATTACAACAGTACTCAATTCCATCCCTTGCATCCCATGAAAATCATGGATCATGCATGTGGCCAATCTTCTGTGGGCAAGGGGAAGAGTTTTTGGAAGCACAATAAAAAAAATCGAAGGTACCCGTACCTGTACAACCCAGAGGGTTTTGTCCTCTGTTCATCCCCCAAACCTTCTAGAGACATACCCTCTAAGATATGGCCTATACTCTACATGTACAGAGGTGGGGGACAGTGAAGGAGCAAGTGGAAAAGTGAGGATTCTAAGATATTTGTGTGCGAATTCTGCAGGGACAAACGGTGGTTGGGAGAAGTCATCATGGAGGTCTGCTCCGGATGAAGAAGAAAAGGCAAAGTGAATGACTCATCAGAGAAGAGGTCATTGTGAGTCTCTGGATGTAACTGCACTGTAATCACTAATATGTCTGCAGAGTACCTGTGTACACAGGTATCTAGTACTATATGATCACTATATTGTGGTAATATACAGTTGCAGACACCCCCTTCCCTTATCTAAACACTTTATGGTATTTTTATGGCGGAATGTTGGTTTTTTTTATATGACTTATTTTTTTTTGCGAGTGGGGATTATTAGTCATAGTTTTAAATTCGGCTTGTTTTCTGACAGTACAGTCAGGTTCTTATATAGTGTCTTAATTGGTAATGTTAGTCTTGTTATAGTGGTATTTTTTTGGTAGCAGAAAGAGGGATTAAGGAGGGATTTCTCTTTGTATTTTTAGTAACTCAGACTATAATTTAAAAGGTACCGGGTTTTTTCAGATTTGGGGGAGTACTGGCAGGGGCCCAAAAATTTTCCCGGGGCCCAATTTTCTCGTTAGCCCTGGGGCCCACCATTTTGCTGTGACCAAATTTAAATTTTAGTTTGGCCCCTGATTGTGCATGTTTGTCAGATTTTGCCCGGCCGGGCCCCCCGCTTTTGTTCGGTCCCGCCACGGCCCCGTACAAAAACCATGGTTTTTTTAAACCCTTGTATTTTTATTCACTGTGTGAACTGGTCCTTTTCCCTTTTTGTAGGAATTGATTCCTGGCCAACGCCCGTGACCCCGGAATCCTCCAGCACCTTTTTGTTAAACCCGGTTCCTCATTATTGACCGCCTTGTTTCCCCATCTATTTTGTGTTTCTTCCACCCTTCCCCCTGTTTTTGTTCTGGGCCCCACCTATTTAAAAAGTTCACCAGTCCCCTATGCCTCTACAGAGGTCTTTTGCTTATAGAAAACCCTTCCCTTTTCTTTTGCCTTTCGATTCACCCTGCGTTTTCCCAACCCACTCTCTTTACCCCCCCCGGATTTTGTACTGCGTGCCCCCACCGGTATTACATTTGGCTTTTTTCTGTTTATCCTTTTGCTCACGTCTCTGTACCGCGCTCCCCGTACTGTTCCCAATTTGGACTGCCCGCCTTCGTTTTAAAATTTGTTCTGTGTCTTTTTGTTTGTCGGGTTGCCCCTATACAGGGGAACCCATCAGTCTTCTGGTTGGGGCCGGCCTATTAAGGAGGGGGTTCCCAAAAGGCAGGGAAGGGGTGGGATCAGAGTCAGGGCCCACTTGCCCTGTCTGTGTGTGTGTTGCCCTGACGGTCCCTGACTTATAGCAGGCCTTCCCCTAACAACTCCTCGGCGATTTAATATGGTACCGCTTGTGGGTCCCCGACCGCCGGGTGATTTTGAAAATCAGCTCAGGGCATGGGGGGGTTTATTAACAAACTCGCAACTTGGATCCCTAATCCCCGGCCCCCATTTCCGCCCCTTCTGTGCCCAAACCTCCCCTGTGTTTGTGAACATAGTTTCCTTTTCAAATTAAATGCTTTTCCCCCGGATCGTTTGATAAAATTTCCAGACAGGTTCCGAACTTTCGGGGGAATTCTGTCACCTTTTTTCCCGCTTAAATTTTTTTTCCCCATGAGGGGGGAAAAGGAAAAGCGATTTGGTTTTCTCCTCCGGGCCCCACCTCAGGTTTGGGGCTTTAGCTACCCCCCCTGAAGCCCCAAATGGAGTTCGATTGACAGTTTTTTTCAGGCTTTGGCCATGTCTACGACTATCCCAATCGTGTAGATGGGAGAAACTCCCTGTATTTTTCAACAGGGCCGTCGCTCACAAAGACTATTGTTCTAGTTCCGCCAATGGGTCCCCATGACCGGGTGGGGTTCCCAACCCCCTTAAAACCCTTTCAGACAATGTCTATTGATGCTTAAAGGTGCTATGGTCAGCTACCAACCCTGATACATTAAAGACTTTATGATTACCCCGTGACATTGACAAAAGGGTAAGAAAAAAACCAGGGAAAAACAAGGGGGGTGACTGTTTATTAAGTAAAATTTTTCTGAAAAACCCTCCTGTTCTTTCTCTAAAAATTTCCTCCTACCCTCATCACCCACTCCGAAGAAAAACCCTTTGGGTTTTGGGGTTTTACATTGCTGCCCCCCAGGAGGGGGAACATCGGTGGAGAATGCCTTGTGCTTTTAAATTGGGAAAAATCCAACTATTTTTGAAGACTTCCCGACTGACCAAGTCACCTCAAGGGAAAAAAGCCGAACCCCCTGGAAATTTTCCCAGGAAGGGTAATTTTCGGGTTACGGGTTTCCCTACAAACCTGGTAATAAGTTTTTTCTGCCAAACCTTTGGTCTTAATTCTAAGAATTTTGCTTGCAAGCTATGATTGACTCAGGGGTTTCTTTCTAGTTTTATTAGAGTCTTTTGTCCCGGCCTTGGGTTTGGAAAAATAGTTCCATTGAGTGCCCCTTTTTGGTTTCAGGGGTGATTCACCCCCCTTTAAACGGGGGAAGAACAAAATTCGAAGCTAAGATCACTTTGAATGTTGGGGGTTCAAAACGGAAAAAATTTGTTTTTTTGGGAAAAAAGAAACCGCTGCGGATATTTTCTTTTTGCCCTGCTCCTCCCCTTAAACTGGTTTGACTGGAGAACCCCGGCGTCAAAAGGGGTGACTCATGTGGTTCTATTTGAAGACTGTGGATCCCTTGGGGGGGTGGGGAAAAATTAATGTCAAAATTTTAGAATTTAAATCTGACGTTTTAGATAGGATTTTTGATAATTTGCCTCCACACCAGCCTATGATTGTACCATAGACCTCACTCATTGGCAAAGTTTTTAATTGTCTGCCCGAAGCAAAAAAAATGCCGGAACCTGAAAATTTTTCTTTCTCCGGAATTTAGTGTTCTCGACACCGATTCACGAGTTTGCTCCCCTCTAAGCTGTCTCCCATTTGCTAGAAGAGGAACCCCCCATGACCTGCCGTTAAGGTTTGAAACTGAAAATTCCGCCTTAAAACGACTGGCACAGTCTGGGGGAAGAGTCAAAGACTTTTAAAAAAAAGGGCCCAATGGGAACAAAAAAACCTTTAAGGTAATCGCCGACCCAGACCTGAATTTCGTCCTCTCCCAAATCCCAACGGCAAACAGCCCTGAGTTGTAAAGGGAAAAATTACCAAGTACAACCCGCCCCTGGGGTCTGGGTCCGGTGGCCCCAAAAGAGAGGGGGGGAGTCATTTGTGCCCGGCCCCCCCTGCTTTTTGGTTTTGGGCCCGGCCCCCGGCCGGTTCCTAAACCATGGGTTTTTTAAGTAATACCTTGATTCTTACACTAGTGTGAACTGGTCCTTCTCTCCCTGTGGTAATTGATTCCTGGCAACGCCCAGGCCCGGAACCTCCGCACCTTTCAGTTAAACAGTGTTCCTCATTGATTGACAGCCTTTTTCCCTATCTAGTTTTTGGTTTTTTCCACCCCATCACCCCCTGTTCTGTGTCGTTTCTACCTATTTTAAAAATGCCTTCACCAGTCCCCTGTGCCCGTTTCAGAGGTCTTTTGCTTTTGCTAGCCCTTCCCGTTGCTTTTGCCTTTTCTATTGACCCTCTGTTTTCCCCGACTACTTTTCCCCTTTTCCCCCGTGATTTCGTACTCTGTGCCCGACCGGTATTGACCTTTGGGTTGTATTCTTTTATCCTTTTGTTTATTTTTCTGTACGCGCTGCCCCTATGTTGCCAACTTTGGACTGCCCGGGGCTTCGCTTTTTTGTTTTGTGTCTGTTTTGTTTGTCGGGGTTTGCACCTTATCATCAGCCATGTCTTCTGGTTGGGGCCGGCCAAATTAAGGAGTCGGGTTCCCCAAAAAGGCCCCGGCGGGGCGGGTGGTCGGGCCCAGTCCGGGCTGTTGTTCGACCGGTCCTGCAATGTTACTATTGAATATGCTTATACTTTCTGCCTGACATCTGCTATTGTGAGATAATCAGGAAACCGCCACACAAATTAGATAGTCGGTTAGTGCTGCTGAAATAGCCAAGTTTAGCCGGCTTTCCTTCATGGTAATTGGGCATCTTAATGTACAAAATTATACTATAAAATGTGGGTAACTTTGCTCATGCATTACATTACTTATCTTTTAGTGCTTCATCTGATTATGCCGGGGCTACATTCATTAAAATGCCCCAGTACGAACCCCCCGCAAATTTTAATGCAACTATGGACTATATGTTCCAAAAATAAGTTTTCTATCGTTCTTGTCTTTTTTTTCTTGTTAAATGCTTGATTTCTTGTTCGGAAGAGTATTTCAACAAAATGACCACTCAAACCTTCAAAAAGTACAATCAAGCAGGAACAGATGGTATCTGTACCAAGTACCTAAAAACAGCTGTTGGAGGAATTTTTATGAGGATGATGTTTTCTTTTTTTGCGGGGCCACTTGTTTTGAAAAATTGATTCAAAAATATGAATAAATTTACAAAAATTTAAGTGACTAAGTTAATGTTCTAATGGGAGAGGTAAAATTATAGCAAGTGAAACCATTTCAAATCAAACTTTGGGGGTGGTTTTTACCTTTAAATCCTGAGTTAAAGCTACTAATAGTGCATGCTGTGCTCCAGTGGGCTTAAAGTTTCTCCTTGAGGAGAACACCCTGAAGGTGTAGGAAGACTTATAGACCATGCAATGCTCCCTGGGAAATATGCAAAGAGGATTTTATTTATTTTAGCCCCTTATATTGCACAGTGCGTACAGTGTTTGTAATCATAAAGGGGTCCCTGAATATTTAGATTCAGCGTTTTTAGGTACTTTTAAAAGCTGTCAGCGAAATACTGATTAGTGGTTTTGTATTTTACAGGCTGGACTATGTTGGACTCATTGGACTACGTCGGACCACTGTTGGATCAATTTCTTTCATAAAAAGGGCCTGAGGGATTTTTTGGGGGTTTTTTAAATTTAAAATTTTTTATGTTGTTTTGGTCTATTTTTTACCATTATTTTTCCAGAGTTAGTAAATGAGGCGTCTGACCTCTTACTAGCACTGGGGCTTGGTATCAATCGGTGTTGTTTTTATTTTTTTGTTACCCCAAAGCTGACAAAAAGCCCCCCCCGCCAAAAAACAAGGGGTTTGGGAGACTTATAGACAATGGAATGCTCCCTGGGAAATTGGATTTTATTTTATATATATAGTGCTGTTGTATTCCACAGTGCTTTACAGAGATTGTCATCATTCACATTGGCCCCCATTGGGGCTCACACTTTAAGTTCCAGATTAACCTATCAGTATGTTTTTGGAGTTGTAGGAAACTGATGTATACAAAGGAAGCCATGTAAACATGGGGAGAACATACAAGCTCCATGCTGATGTTGTCCTTGGTGATATTTGAATCCAGGACTCCAGCACTGCAAGACAACAGAGCTAACCACTGAGCCACTGTGCTGCCTATTTAAGGTAATATGACTGGGGATTTTAAACCATGTCAGTAACTTTTCCATAAGCAAGAGTCTCCCATCTTCAGATAGCTGTTTTAGGGGGGTTGTTCTTCATCAGTGTGGAGCAAAGCTTTGGATGGCTGGGTGAAATCTCAATTTAGCTCTAGAAAATGTAAAATTTCTCTCTGAGGAACACTCCACAAAGGGTTAACAAGATTTCTATGCCATAAAGTGCTCCCTAGGAATTAAATATGCCAAAAAAACCTCTTCCCCTCCCTTGAACCTATTTGCATATTTGAACCTTATCATATTTGAGTTGTGCACTGTGTTCTGAGAAACATACTTGGCGTAACAGAGTATATCAGTTTATAAATACACAATCTTAAATACTAGACAACATCATTGGTCATGCTAGATATAAAGAATTATGACACACAAAAGACAGTACAAATAGACACTAAATCAAACATAAAATTGAAGAAAGACCCATAGAAACATGAGTACGATCACAGTGATTACAATAGAAACTTAAAGGGGTGTTCCCACTAAACAAAGTCTACTGCACAGGTCGGCTCTCAGAGAGCTATAAACCAACCTTACATTAGAATGAGGTGGACAGCGCTCGTGGCTTGCCTCCCGTTTTACTTCTTTGGGAGCTCCCGAATATAGCCAAGAGCACAAACTCTGCTCCCATTCACTTCTTTGGGAGCTCCCGAATATAGCCGAGATTACAAACTCTGCTGTATTCAGGAGCTCCCATAGAAGTGAATGTAGAGGACAACTGTTAACGCCCCCTCCTCATTCTTATATATGGTTGTCTTGCAGATAGCTGACAGACGAACTGTGCAGTAGACTTAGCTTTGTGGGAAGAGTGATGACAACACATTAATGAGGCTGGTGATCACATCTCACTTATTGCTCTTTTTAGGATGGCTTATAAATGGTTCTAATTACATCACAATGTCATGTAAATACACTTTGTATTATTTAAAATATTATAGGGGGTTGTCCGGTTGTAAAAAAAAAAAAAAAAAGTATTTGTGTTCTGGGGGTGGAATAAATAATAAAAAAAATAAGTCTCTCTTTTCCATCCAGCTCCAGTCCAGGGGCACCTGCCGATCACATAACAATCATGAATCATGTAACCCTACAGCCAATCACAGGCTTAGACAGTCACGTGCTGTTCGAACAGCAAGAGACCCTTGAGGTTTGTTAGAGCTGTCTAGATCACATGGACAGTAAATGTGATGTCATTGGCCGGAAGCCGGAGCTCAGTGCTGGAACGGAGTCAGTTGGAAAATTGAGACTTTTATTGTTTTCCATTTCAGCCCCTGCTTGGCCCATTAAAATGTTTTTTTTTTTTTGCTTTTTTTTAAATTCTGAAGTTGACATAATGAGTAAAGTAAGAACTGTGGTATTTTCTTTTTTTTCCACTGTGTATGGGTACCTTGACATATAGAACTATACATGTATACAGTGAAGGAAATAATTATTTGATCCCTTGCTAATTGTGTAAGTTTGCCCACTGACAAATACATGAACAGCCTATAATTTTAAGGTGGTTAATTTAACATTGAGAGATAGAAGATAAATAATAAAAATCCAGAAAATCACATTGTAAAAATTTTATTAAATTTATTTAAGTTTCAGTGAGAAATAAGTATTTGATCCCTCTGGCAAACAAGACTTAATACTTGGTGGCAAAACCCTTGTCGGCAAGCACAGCAGTCAGACGATTTTTGCAGCTGATGATGAGGTTTGCACACATCAGGAGGAATTGTGGTCCACTCCTCTTTGCAGATCATCTCTAAATCATTAAGATTTTGTGCCTGTCGCTTGGCAACTGTAACGGACTTGGTAGTGGATCCGCTGGACCACCGCAGGCGATGATAGCTAAGCCACGCCAGGGAACGGAATCTAAGTAGCCCCCGGTTTTTCAAACCCGAGCCCGCCGCAAAGCGGGATGGACTTGCTGCGGCTAGAGGCTACCAGGTCGTCCCCCCCTACGTGACTTGCCTGGGCGGCAGCCGAGGTGCAGCGGGGTACAAAATAGTATTCCCCAGAATGTAGCGGTGGGAGGCAGTATGGTCAGGGCGGGGGGCAAGGGTTCGGGGCGTGGACAGGGCGATAAGGTCGGGGCAGGCGGAAAAAAAAAAAAAAATGGTTGTGGTTGGAAGGGAATAAGGTTAGGGAGGGGGGGGGGTTGGGGGTCGAAAAAAACGTAGCAAGGTTTGGGTACACGGAAGGAAAATAGACTATCAACCTTTCACAAAGGCGGGGGGCAACAAAGATCCAGGGGGGGGAAGTGACGGGGCCCAAAAAAACTTAAATAGAGACAGCGCCCGGCAATTAGCAATTACCGACGCATGCCCCTTTAAAATTACATGAACGAGGCCCCGCGCGGGGGGGCGGCCAGGCATTCCGGCCAGCGGGGGCCCGGGGCCCGAAGGGACCCGGGTAGGGAGGAGAGGGGGCGGATGCACCCCACGGGCGGCAGTGGGACCCGCGGCGGCACCGTCCCCGCCGGGGCCCTACCGCGGGGGACACGGGTGCGACCGGGGCCGTGGACCGGACCGCGGTGAAAACCCTTTACAGCAACTTGGAGTTCAACTCCCTCCATACGTTTTTTTGGGGTTAAAGGGCTGGGGATGGCTAGGCCACTCCCTGACTTAATTTGTTCCCTTTGAGCCACTCCTTTGTTGCCCTTGTGTATGTTTTGGGTCTGTCTTTCTGAAAACCCACAGACCCTTTTTATGTCCCCGGAGGGAAGGAAGTTGTCACTGGATTTTACGGTACATGGCTCCCTTTCCCTTTTTCCCATTGAGCGGTGAGTAGTCCCCGGCCCTTAGCAAAAAACACCCCCCAAAAAATAATTTTCAACCTTCTGATTTAAATGGGGGTGGGTTTTTTTGGGTCATAGGCAGCATTTTTCTTCCTCCAAAAAGCGAGTTGAGTTTTGCCCAAAAAGTAAATTTTTGTTCATATGAACAGCACCTTCTCCCAAACATCACAAACATTCAGGTGTTTCCCGGCAAACTTCAGATGGGCCTGCACATGTGCCTTCTTGAGCAGGGGATCTTGTGGGCACAACGGGAAATTTTAAAACCATTACGGCGTATGTGTTCCCAATGGTTTTCTTGGTGACTGTCGTCCCAGCTACCTTGAGATCATTAACAAGTTCCCCCATGTAGTTTTAGGCTGATCTCTAACCTTCCTCATGATCAAGGATACCCTACAAGGTGAGATTTTGCATGGTGCCCCAGATTGATGTCGACAGAACAGTCATTTTGTATTTCTTCCATTTTCTTACTATTTTACCAACAGTTGTCTCCTTCTCACCCAGCATTTTTTTATTATGGTTTTGTAGCCCATTCCAGCTTTGTTCAAGTCTATGATTTTGTTCCTGACATCCTTAAAAATCTCTTTGGTCTTACCCATGCTGTAGAGGTTAGAGTCTGACTGATTGAGTCTTTTATAAAGGTGACTATTTTAGACAGCTGTCTGTAATGACGATAATGAGTTGACTAGGAGGGTCTAACTGGTCTGTAGGAGCCAGAACTCTTAATGGTTGGTAGGAGATCAAATACTTATCTCTCTCAGCCAAATGCAAATACATTTTTTTAATTTATATAATGTGATTTTCTAGATTTTATTTTGGATATTCTGGGTAACATGCATGCATGCATTTGGTGCCAAATTTCATGCGCATAATAAGGGCATAGAATGCGCCTGATTTATTAAATGCACCCGGGAGTGGCGTGCGGGAGATGTAAAAATGTATGAACGGGGCTGTGCCTGATATCGGGCTGAAAAGACGGCAGATATCTGGTGCAGCCCTGTTCATACATGTCGCCCTCTATCACTCAATGTTAAAACTAACCTACCCTTAAAATTATAGACTGTTCATGTCTTTGTCAATGGGCAAACTTACAAAATTAGCAAGGGATCAAATACTTATGTCCTTCACTGTGTATTGTAATGAATGACCCCGCAGCTCGGACTGCGGGTGCAGTCGTTCCCCTGCGCCCCGGCTTGCGCCCGCACTCCCTCGGGCGCATTCACTTGCCAGTCCGCGCTCCTGCTTCCCCTTTGCTGTCTGCTGGCCGGCGCGCGCGGCCCTGCTCCTTAGGGCCACGCGCATCGGCTCTCTCAAATGTAAATGGACAGCGCGCCTGTAATTGGTTTTACTGATCCTATATAAGGGCTCCACCTCTGGGACCTCATTGCTGAATCCATAGCGCCCTTGTCCTATGAGAGGAAGGCTTGTCTTGTTCCGGTTTGCCTATTCCGTGTACCAGTCCCATCTGCTTACGTCCTTGACTCCGAACCTTCGCTGCTGTAGTGCTAAGAGATTTATTGACCATCCGGAATCCATATTGACAGTATCACTTTAAGAAAATTTTAGATTTTAATTTGCTAGTCTTTAAACTGTAATTTTCCCAGTGCTTGGTAAAAGTTTTTGAGAAACAGTATATTGACACAGAGGTTTGTTATCAGGGGGCTCTCACATAACTTTGTTGTTGGGGGGTTGTACCCAGTAGCCACAAGCTTTGTGCTGGTGTAAAAATTACTACCCGGTGTTTGGAAAGGGAAATCATGGGAAACCCGGTTCCTAGTTCAGGTTGCTCGATTTTAGTCATGGGTTTTTTCAGTTTCCATTTAACCTTTAAGAAAATGGGCCCTTCGAAAGGGGGGAGGCCTTAACTGGAAAAGACATCTGTAACTTGCGTAAAAACTTTTAGCAGGCATTTGTTTCAAGTAAATATAAGTGGAAAAATTTGTGCAGGTTGAAGGAGCTGTATCTTGGGCTATAGAGGGAAAACCTCCCGCCCCAGTGTGGATCCAGGTAGATCTCTCTATCTCGCTGGGCCCCTTTCCCAGTGATGTTACAGTGAGAGCTGTAAGGCCCTTTAACTTGGACCTGTATTGGGGGACCCTGCACGGGTGTCGATCCAGGATTTTCTCTCTAACTTCGCGGTCCGTGTCACCACTATGCCAATGATGTGTTATAAATGCCCGATGAAGCTTTGACCCTATATAGATGTGATGAAGATTTTTTCCCATACAGCGTGCTTTGCCTTTTTAACCAAAAATTTATGCTGCCTGCCTTTTTAACTATATTATCAAAAGTTATAAAATTCACACTATCTTTTTAGTTTTATGTAATCATTGAGTTTCAAAAAATAAAATAATAAACCCTTGGATGTTGCCTTCTTTAAACCCGTATAAACCCCACAAAAAGAGATGAAAAACAGCTGCCTGCCCCGACCCTTTTGGCCTGACCTCGACCGCCCCTTGTCTACCGTTTTTCTGTCCCGCGTGGCACCTGGGGCCGCCTCCCAACCCAGCCACATGGGGGGGTAGCGCCCTGGTGGAACCCGCCCGCAAGTCCACCCCGCTTTGCGGCAGGGGGTTTGAAAACCGGGAACAACTTAGGCCCCGCTTCCTGCTGTGGTCAGTACCATCGCTTGCGGCGGTCCAGTGGATCCACTACTCCCCGCTTACATGATTTGTGTACGTGTATTATTATTATTTTATATATAATAACTCTGCATTACATTACTACTCTGTATTATAAGCAAGAGCTGCATTCACCTAAAATATCCCAGCATTCCTAGCTGTTTCAGTGTCTCCACAAAGTGTTATCTGATAATTTGCACTGTAAGATGTGAAGACGCTGTAGAGTATAAAACTGCAATAGCCAATTTCTCTCTGCTAACTGGTATTCATGTAGAAAGAGTTTCCCTTTTTTTTTTTCTTGGGGAACTTTAAAAAAACAGGGATTTTTCCCGGCAAACTGGAAACCCAAACTGAATCCTGAGTCTGAAAGACAGCTTCTGAATCTATAGCTTGTAAAATGATAATTATAATCACAACAACAAGCTCCTCCAACTTCTAAAACATCACAAATGCAGTTTTTTTTATATTACATACATTGTTAAAAAAGTGAAAATACATTCAGATGAAATCCCAGGATTGGAGAGGTGGGGTATGCTGTGATCTGTTCTAATTCTATGCACTACTCCATTGGTATTATGTGCAAAACAACCGACTACTTTATTATAACAGTTTGCATATTTTAATTGCAGTATGGCTGCCATGGGACCCAAACATGGAGGAATCCCGGGTATCAGGATAGTTCATACATTCTGGGATAAAAATTCGCCTATCATCTAAATTTATATAGGGGTATCATTTAAATAACCCAGGATAAGTAGTGTGCTTTTAGCATATGTTTAAGGCCTGGCTCATAAACCATTTTTTGTGTACTTTTTACCTTAAAAAAATGCTTGAGTAAGCATTAAAAAATATATGCTAAAAATGTGTCAAAGTTTCAACTGAATTAAAAGGGAATAAACACACACCAAACACAGATGCATTTTTTGTGCACCATTTGGCAAGTTACGTGCTGGGCAAAAAAATGGAAGTGTGGGACTATTACCAGTGTGCAAAAGTGATGAAATATGCATCAACTACAATGAAATTCCCTGCACTAAGAAAAAATACATAAAAATATAAAGTATAGTAAAGTATAAAAAAAGTGCAACAAAAGACACATTAATTGAAAACGCTTGAAAAAACATCCTTATAAACGTATGTTTCTCCTGTGCAATAAGTGCTTATTTCACTGCAAAATTTTATGACGTATCACAAGGGTTTCTGGTAGCCTGCAAAGGTGCTAATTTGGGGGCATTCCCGAGCGGTAATGGGGAGGCGCTCCCAAGTGGTCCAGGGGTGGTTTCAGATAGTTTTAATCCCCACGTCCTGCTAAATTGTGCATGTATGGTTTAACCAGTACATGTCTGTATACCTTTGTGTAATCTGTACTAAAAAACTTGGTCCACTATGTTTTTTCAATGCAAAATGTATGCAAATACAAAAATTTTTTTTTAATCATAGGCTTGCAGTGACGTATTTCTGCGGTATATAAGAAGTGGAGAGGTTCAGACTGTATACTATTTTGTTTCTTCTGTTATTACATGTCTACTGATTGCGATAAATCAAGAAATACCAGCACTGCTCTTCAAAAACTGCATAATTAACTTAAAAAGTTAAAACAGCCTAAAAGATTTACTAGCGAATCCATAACAAGGAATGACAAGGCCAGATATTGCATTACTCTGGACTAGAACACTGTTCTAAAGTTATAAATATACACTCACCGGCCACTTTATTAGGCACACCTGTCCAACTGCTCGTTAACACTTAATTTCTAATCAGCCAATCACATGGCGGCAACTCAGTGCATTTAGGCATGTAGACATGGTCAAGACAATCTCCTGCAGTTCAAACGAGCATCATTAGGGGGAAGAAAGGTGATTTGAGTGCCTTTGAACATGGCATGGTTGTTTGGTGCCAGAAAGGGCTGATCGAGTATTTCAGAAACTGCTGATCTCCTGGGATTTTCACGCACAACCATCTCTAGGGTTTACAGAGAATGGTCCGAAAAAGAAAAAAACATCCAGTGAGCGGCAGTCCTGTGGGCGGAAATGCCTTGTTGATGCAGGGGTCAAAGGAGAATGGGCAGACTGGTTGAGCTGATAGAAAGGGCAACAGTGACTCAAATAGCCACCCGTTAAAACCAAGGTAGGCAGAAGAGAATCTCCTGAACGCACAGTACTGCGAACTTTGAGGCAGAGGGGCTACAGCAGCAGAAGACCACACGGGTGCCACTCCTTTCAGCTAAGAACAGGAAACTGAGGCTCCAATTTTGCCCAGCTCATCGAAATTGGACAGTAGAAATGATTGGAAAAACGTTGCCTGGTCTGATGAGTCTCGATTTCTGCTGCGACATTCGGATGGTAGGGTCAGAATTTGGCGTCAACAACATGAAAGCATGGATCCATCCTGCCTTGTATCAACGGTTCAGGCTGGTGGTGGTGGTGTCATGGTGTGGGGAAAAATTTTCTTGGCCACTCATTGGGCCCCTTGGTACCAATTGAGCATCGTTGCAACACCTTGTGGAATCTATGCCACGAAGAATTGAGGCAGTTCTGAAGGCAAAAGGGGGTCCAACCCATTACTAGCATGGTGTACCTAATAAAGTGGCCGGTGAGTGTATTCTGCAATAATGCCCCAAGTAATTGCTGTGCTCTGGAAATACAATAAACTCAAATCTTGAGTTTTCACTTACTGATAGAATACAACTATTAGGCCAAGTACAGATAGATACAAAAAGCTTTCTTTGATCATCAGCACTTAGTATAGATTTTGCTTTAATTGGGAAACACTGTGAAGAAGGCTATGGGAATTTATCTGTAAACATCATATACATTTCAATGTTAATTTTTAACTTTGTTGTCAACTGGTATATAAATCGCTAATTGATTTCTTCATAAAACTTTCCACAGATTTGTTACAAAATTTCCATCAGCACGAAAAAAAGAGGAAAAAATAGTTCTCATAATATAATGCAGCAGTCTCCAGCCAGTTCTGAGAAACTACTAAATGGTGCCAGTTAAAGGGGTTTTATAGGTTTATGCTAATTTCTCACCATTTTCAAGATGTTCGTTCACTGTTAATGAATGAGAATATTAAGATTTAGGCCTGGTTCACATCTGCTTTAGAGGTTCCGTTTAGAGCATCCAGCGCAGATTCCATAAAAATGATGGAAAAAATAGTGCAGCATGCGGAGCTATTGTTTCTGATAAAATTAGGAATAACACATACAAAAAATGCGACCTTACTTACTCAAAAAAAACACTGCAATTTTTGGGGCATATTCACAGCTCAATGGCTAGACTAAACTAAAATTAGGAATACCATGACGGAAACCTGATATATCCCATTGTAGTCAATAGGATCTACTGAGTGTTGTTGGTGTCCACCATGTAACAAATTCGATGTCATCTCTGTGATTGAGGCTATGAACTGACCCTTTGATGCAGATGTGAACTGGAATTTAGTTTAGTCTATTCCATTTATGGTAACAGCCTGGACTCTAGACTGATACATTGTAAAAAACTATGGCTCTGTTTATACCTAATTTTTCTACATCAGAGGTGTACCTTGAGATGTTCCCCAAGAAATACCTCTGATGTGTCCAAAGGTCCCCATGCACCTAGCAGTCAAAATGGATACACTGAGCCAATATGTGCCAGCCTACATTTTTACAATATATAAGAATGTATCATTTGGTATACTTTACTATGCGGAGGGACACTAAAAAAAAAAGCTTACATGTTTATTTAAAATGGGAGCCACACATACAGTGGGATACGTCTCAGCCTTCTGTTGGAAGTATACATCAGTAGATCCTGCCAATATATACTTCCAATATAGTTTTAAAACAAGATATGAATAGACAGATTTACTTATGTCTTGAAAATGTTTAGGAATGAAAAAAAAAGTAGGTTAAAAAGTCTCAGAACTTTTCATTTATATATTGAATAAACATTTTTAATCAAAACACTACTGTATGTGTGTCACTAGTATGTTCATACTATGGCAGCTACAAAATTATGAAAATTGTGTCTGTTATTATTGTGTTATGCTACAGCAGGTATCCAAAGATATAGTCCATGTATCTGTAGCTGAAGTGTCTATAGCTAAATTAAATGCTGTCTGTACTGTACTATTCTGTGTAAGCCCAAAAGCAGAGCAAAAGTATAGTAGTACATTTATTCTAATACAAGCTATGGACATGTGGTGGCTACACTGTGGCATACACCTGGATACCTGTTAGGCTATGTCTACACTGCACAGAAAAACGTCAGTTTTTTCAGTGTTTTTCGTTTTCTAAAAAGGCTGGAAAAACGACTGTAAGCATCTCCCATAGACTTCTAATGTAAAAACGTCCTGCTGTCTACACTGAGCTTCTTTTTTCTGCTCGTTTTTTTGGGAAAGTGTTCTTATACAGCTAACTGCGGGTAAGTTCAATAGTGTGAACTAAGGCTTTCAATGTAGGTTCGAATACTGGAAACATCATTAGCATTTACTGTAGCTTATAAAATCACAATAATCTGTTCAAGCTCCTCCAGCTCCAAAAACATCACAAATGCATGTATTGAAAGTTCTCTTTCTTATGTACTGTCTCAAAATTTACTGACAGTTGGCAACCCTGCGCCAGATCTGTGCATACTCTTATATTCATATCCAACCAAAATGTTGTGAGGAAGGCAGAAAAAGAAGTTCCCATGCCCCCAACCTCCAATACTATTATCACAGCAATTATTCCACTTGCTACATACATCACATTGCTCGTTATCTCTTTAATTGCCGGCTATTAACCACCACAAGCCCTGAATTTGGACTAGAGAATATTTTGGAGCATATTCTGCCCTATAATGCTAACATTTGCAATAATAATCCTGGTAAAGATGAGAAAGCAGATAATAAACGCTGTAACTAATAATGAGTATTTGCATTGTATTAGAGATTTCAAGTCTGTGTAATATAAAAACTGTAGCTGAAAAAGGTATCATCTGAATCATTATTGTGCATTTATCTTATATGAATTTAACGCTGGTGAACATTCCACAGCATTAAAGTAAAGATAAATGGCCGATGTGATTAAATATTTTACTTGTGATTTCTAGTTATGTGTTCACAATATATGTGAAAACAATTAGTGCATGACCCTGGTTTAGTAAATAATAATTAAAATATTTTATAATAATAATAGGATAAAATAGTAAGAACAAAATAAAAAAAGAAATGTAATAGTAATGTGTGGATTTATATGGTAAATATAAATCTAAATAATTTCAATAAATCAACACATAGTTAACAATATAAAATAGTCACAAAATGCCTTAGTGAAACACAACGTAGCTAAATAATATGATATGAGGAACATTTTAAAGCAACGGTTATAAATGTAAGATAAATTTTTTACCTTATAAATCTGTAACATGTCCTTGTTATTCTCCTCTTCATTTTCATGTTTCTGATTTTTGTCCACACGGAAACTGCCAGCATATCTCCGTGCTCGAAGTGGAGACAGGAACTGCCTCCACATTGGAAAAGCAAGGCCTGGTAAGCACTAGGCCTTTCTTCGTTGGAAAATAAAAATAACAAAAATCGAGTATGTTGCAGAGTACTTCTATGAAAATGTCGAAGTGTAGATCAGATCTCAGCAGTCGACATGGTGGATAATCATCTACTAATACATTGTTGGCAAAAAGGATGCTCACATTTTGCCAGCTCTTTTGTTTCTGTGTTTACAGACATGATGAAGGCATAAGGGATTATCTTCCAGCCTATGTACCAGTGCCTTACTTACTCTGGGAGCATTAGTAAAGTGTTCCGGCTTACAGATTAAAGCTATTACATAGAATGCCTTGGTCTAGTAAGACCGGCCACAAAAAGAAAAGATTGCACACTGTGAGTCTACAAGGAGGTTATATCGTAGGCCACAGTGCACACAACAAACTAGAAAACTATTGCATTTTTACCTTCTAAAAATACAACTCATCCTGAGTGCAGAGAGGTCCAAGGCTTCTCTGTTTCTCATTGATGTGATTCTGTTCAGACAGATGGCCCATTCTACAACATAATCCTTTCTGCCTCAGTGAAAATAACATTTTAGCTGAATTAGTGGAGGGTTAGTCTGCAAACTTCTAATTATCATGACACAACACTGCTCTCAATGCAATCTCGTATTACGAGATGGATTCATACTGACAGTTCCCTGTGTTTTCCTAATCAACGTTTTTATTCTTTGTCTTCTAAATATATAGAAGTAAGTGATTAACTATAAATTATGATTTGAAAACATCAAACGATAATGAAAAAAGATTTGATTCAAATAAAGAGCCTATTGAGTTTTATTCTCTCAAACCGTGATCTAGAAAATCCTGTGTATAACAAGTAGGGCCGACTTATCTGCACCCAATTTTTGCTGGTGATCAAAATAAAGTCATACAACTAATTACCTACCTGAATCCGAAGTTACAAGCTATATTTTATAAAGACAACTAGCAGAACTACCCGGTTTGATGTAGATCTATTTCATTCAACTGTTGTGTGTTGCTAAAAACTTTATTTGCTACTGGTCAGCGTAGAGATGGGTTTGGGTCTGGTGGAGAGTGTCTGCTGCTCATCTGTCTCATTGAGACTGCAGTCATGCCTCATTCTTCTGGGGACAGGCATGGGTCTGCTGAGATTTTAGCAGCTCGGGCAACCACAGAAGTCTTTCATCCAAGTTCAAGGTTCCGGTTTAAAGACATGACTGGTCTGAAAGGGTTTCAACTTATGAGAATGCTTTAATTCAGTATAGATACAATGGGCGACATGTATGAAGCTCGCCGGGTCGGGGCGCGCTTTTCCGCTAGTTTTCCGGCGAAATCTGCGCCTGATTTATGTCGGGGCGCGCTCATACATACAATGTAAAGTCCCCCGCCCCTCGCCAGGGGTTTTTGGGCCAGGGCGGGACTTAGGCGCATGGGGCGCTGCCCCCTGAGATTCGCCCCCGGAGGTAGTGCACTCAACATGCAGGGAAATCCCCGCCCGGGCCATGTGTTAGGGCAGTGGGGGCGTTTGCCGAAGATTCCCCCAGGGGGTGAACTCTAATGCGGGGAAAAAAGTTCCCTCCCCTCCCCCGTGTGGGGGCACAGGGGGGGACTGGGCCCAGGCGGGACTGGGGCGTGCGGACTGTGCCGAAAATCTTTCCAATCGAGCAGGCGGGGAAAACAGCGAGAAATCTTCCACATTCGGTGGGAGTATGAATCAAAAATCGCCTTTATAAAGGAGTAAAAACATTCCAAAAAAGAGTAAAACCTTAAAAAATAAAAAATACATAAAAAAAACATTTTCCAATATCCTAATTTCAAAAAATTAGGATATTGGAAATTGCCGGAAATCAGTAATTTCAAATACTGAAAGCTATTCTCATTGGTCAGCAGAACCCCGGCCAATCAAAAATAGGGCGACATGAACCATTAAAATATGGGAGAACATTGACCAACAAAATCAAAGGGGGGGACGTTCAAAATACAGTAAAAATGAGACTAAGCGGATTAAAATGAGCTGGGGGGGTTTGGCAAACCCAGCCAATCAGAGCGCAAGACTTCCCCCCTTTGTGTCATGGAGAGGCGGGCACTGAAATCTCGCGCCGTGCCGTGCGGCATGGAGTATTAAAAAAAAACAAATTTTTATTAAGTGTAAAAACTTTTGTCAGTAAACAAAAATCTTCTTTAAAAAAATCTTAAATCCGAACAAACGGTTTGTGCCGAGACCGGCGCACATAGGGAATTGCAATAGAGAGAATCGCCGGGAAATACAGTAATTCAAATTGTTTAACTTTTCTGATTGGCGGCATAAACCAGCCAATAAATGGGAGGACAGTCCCCCTTATATCCTATGGAGGAAATTGACCAATCAGAATGGGAGGGGGACGGGGACCCATTATAACCTAGGGAAAAACAAACCAATCATATTAAAGGGAGAAGTTCAAAATACAGTAAAAAACTTAACGAGCTGATTTGGTTGAAGCTAGCGGGGGCCGCCATTTAGCCAATCGAGGCGGAGCAAATTTCCCAATAGAGTTTAGGGGGAAAAAAAAATTCCCGAGCGAGCTTGTGATTGGCTAAGTTAAAAGAGGCGCCGTTATTTGGGCCCAAAGGGAGAGCGAGCGACCTCCTATGGGGGTTTTCCCAATGCAATCGAAATAAAAAATGTACATGGCCAAATCAAATGATAAGATCAGAAGTTGTCCCCATTTAATAAAGAAATAAAAATATAGGGGTAACGAAAAAAAAAAATATTACATCATCAAACATGTTTATTTCCTTTTTTTTCCCCTTTCACCCAACTATTGATCCCTGGGTAACGAAAATAAAGAAATAAACATGATTTATTGAATTAATTTTTTTTTTTACTTATTACTGTATTCCCGGCGATTCTCTCTATTCAAATTCCCCATGTACGCCGTCCCCGGCGACAAACTGTTGTTCGGGGTTTTAAATGATTTATTTTTAAGAAAAGGGTTTTAGCTCTTTATGTATAATATTTTTTCACTTAATCAAAAAGATTTTTTATTAATACTTCATGCCCACGGCTGAGCGCCGAGATTTTAGGCGCCGCCTCTCCCTAGATACAATGGGAGAAATAGCTCGCGCTCTGATTTCGGGATTTCCAAGCCACCCTAGTCAGCCAATCCGCTTTTTCTGTATTTTTACTGTATTTTGAAAATGTTCCGCCTTGAGTTTTGACTGGTAAAAAATCTCCATAGGATTAAAAGGGTCTTTGTCGCTCCATTCTGATTGGGCAATAGTTCTCCATAGGGTTTTTAAAGGGACACTTCGCTCCTATTCTGATTGGTGGTTTATGCCGACCAATAGAAAGCTTAAACAATTTGAATTAATGTATTTTCCCCGGGAATTCCCTAAGCAATTCCCTTTTTACCCGGGCTCGCGACAACGCGTTTGTTAGGGATATAAGTGCTTTATTTTTTAAAGAAGGGTTTTACCTTTATCTATAATTTTTACACTTAAAAAAATTATTTTTTTATTTAAAACTCCATGTGCACGGCGCTGAGCCCCCGATTGCATTGCGCCCTCTCTCCCTAGACTACAATGGAGAAGTAGCTCCCCTGCTCTGATTTTGGGTGGGGAAGCCCCAGCCCCCGCCGCATTAACCAAAACAGCTATTTTTTTGCCTTTTTTACGTATTTTGAACTGTCCCCCCTTGGATTTTGATTGGTTCAAAAATTCTCCATAGGCAAAAATGGGTCTTTGTGCTCCTATTCTATTGGCCGGATCCAAGCCCCCGCTAGCTCAACCATCACTCTTTCTGCTTTTTCTGTATTTTGAAATGTCCCCCCGTTGATTCTGTTGGGCAATCGTTCTCCTAGTTTAAGTTCACTGTCGCTCCCCATTCGATTGGCCCGTTTATGCCGACCAATGAGAATCTTTTTAGAATTTGAATTTCTGTATTTTTCCCGGGGAATTTCCAATATCCGATTTCTTGATATTGGCCCGTTTTAGATTTTTGGGAAAAGGGTTTTTTTATTATTTTATTTTTGAGGTTCGCTCTTTTTTCTGCACTGTTTTCCCCCCTTTATAAAAGGGGGATTTTTTCGGGTTCATACTCCTGCTGCACGGAGGGGCGCCGAGATTTCTGTTTCGATCTTCTATCTGCTTCCTCCCTGTTCCGTTTTTTTGCTTCACTTCGCCGCCGCCCGGCTTTTTGACCAAAAAAAAACCAGGTCGCCTGTCGGAGCTGCCCGAGCGCTGCACTGGGGCCCCACTTTTCCGACTCCGATCGTTTCATGCCCTAGATACGACGCCCACGTACCGCCCCGGGAAGCCTACACCGCCCCATTGCCCGCCCCCATCGGGGGGCAGCTAAAGTGGCGAACCGGCGCCCCCCCCCGCTCCCTGCGTCCCACAGGGGATTCGGGCCGGAGGCGCGTAATTTCCGCCCAAAAAAAAGGGGGAAAACCCTTCAAAACATGTCGCCCAATCTTTTACAGTGGGCAAGAACTTCACCCCTAGAGAGCTAAAACGGGTTTTAAAACCTTTCAAACACCGATTTACTTTTTATGTTAAATTCATGCAGTTTGCCTGCCAAATGCAGGAAAACAGAAATCCATCTTTTATATAATTGGGGTGCATAGGGTCCACCGGTGAAGTTGATTCTAAAGGCCGACCGGTAGCATTGATTCCAGGAGGCCCAATGGTGGGGTTTACTCCAGGGGCCAACCCTACAGCTACTGTACATGACGGCACATATTGCACATGCTTCTGGCACTCAGTCTTTTGCTTTTTGCCTCTCTTTCTCTGCATTTCTTCCAAGGATTTACATGCAGTTGAAAACACAGATCCAGGTTTGCCATGGTTAAAGGCCCACTGGGATTTTCCCCTGTGGTCCAGTCCGGCCTGTGTAAAGATAGGAATCACATACAGATCAGTCACCCTACAGGTTGAATTTTCATGCTTTTTTCCCCGGGGTATTGTTGTCCCTGTTCAAAAGTTGTTTTTTCACACGGGAAAGGTATAAAAATTTTAAATGATTCCCCATGATAACCAGGGGTTTCATAGGTCCCAATATAGCCAGCAAATATTAGAATTGTTTAATATTATTTGTTTTTATAGAAAATGAGCTAGAAATAATAGATAATAATAAGGTAATACCAGGTTAGAGCACAGAGCAAATCCAGTAAGTGTTACACGCAGATTGTAATATCATCCATTAATACAGACTGCTCATATAATAATACATGCCAATAGAAGGGTCAATTTTGTATTCTATTCTTTTTCCAGTAAGAAAGACGTTAAATAACCTAAAAAGCAACAAACTGAAAAGAACTTTAATCAAGGACAGAAGAAGGAAGAAAGAAGAAGGGCTAAAAAAAAGGAAGCGGAAACCTAAATGGAGCAGTAAATTATGCAAACAAGAGTAGTCAGATCCACGAGAAGGAAAGGCTCTGCACATCAGAGAGGAAGTGGAAATTCTCTTAACCATGAAGAATATGCAATCATAAACTTCTGAGATCCGCCTTGATGAAAAGCTAACATCTTTTCAAATAGATAATTTGTGGATAATATCTCGTTAACCTCGGAAATAGAGAGGACAGCTATATCTCCAGATTCTAGAAATAGCAATGTTAGCTGCATGTTAAATGTTGCATTTCAAAATACAATTAAGTGGAGGGATTGATTTTATATCTATCAAAAGTAAAATGAATTATAATGCAGTTGTGCAAAGCATCTGTGACACTGTTGAGAGCCAAGACAAAGGGCAGCATGTCCCAACACGCCAACGCCAGTTTTTTGGTCTATTTTTGCGCCAAAACCACTTTTGACGCCATATTCTTGATGTAAATGAATTGTCGTACACCAAAACTAGGCGCATTAGACGCTGGGTACGACACTTTGTAATGTGCCTAAATATGGTGCGCTGTGCGCCCCCATTGCGCAATGCGCCTATTGAGGCGCATTACATATGTTATGCGCCTCCATTGGGCAATGCGCCTTGATAGGCGCATTACATATACTACCAATGATATTCTATGCACCGCGAGTTGCGCAATTCACCTTTGTAGGCGCAAGGGGCCATTTTCGGCACATTCAGTTATTGATGCAGGGTATACCTGACACCAGTTTTTTGGAAAGGATCGGACTTTCGGGTGCACTTTACACTGATTTAATGCGCCTAAAACTGGCGTGAAAACGCCACTTTTCTGACATGTCGCCCAAAATGTTTGTCCAAAATTGTCCGACTAGGCTGCATGACCAAAAGGTATGATAAAGAAAGCCAACATCTCCACAAGATCTCTAACATATAGGAGACATGTTGGAATATATACTTGAAAGCCCAATGGGGGCTGTTAAACTATCTCACAAGCAATTTTTTATATTGCTCCTTGTAGTTGGCATAGGCTGATGATCTATGTTCCTATTAAATTTCCGGGGCCCATTGTGAAGCTAAAAAGTCTCTTCCAAAATCCCTTCCCTGGTTGGTATACTATTTACAGTACAATGACCATAGAAAAAAAACTATACGGCAAAGTATGTGTTTTTTACAATAAGAGTTAATGACTCACCGATGCCATTATATGCTTAAGTAATGACATACATCAGAGGCTTTCATTGAAAAGTGAGACGTTAACAGAGTCTAACATCATTACTCTGTATTCAAGAGGGAGGCACTGACAAAAATCTTTCTTACACAGCAAATTCTTGGAGGTTTATTTTATCTTAAAGCCCTGAAGTACACTTTAACCACTTAAAGAGGACCTGTGACATATCCTAAGATATCTATTTTACAACATACATTTGCTCCCTGTGAAATACCAATTCTGTAGCATCTTCTCTTATAACTTTGTGTTGTGTTGTTCCTTAGGCTGGATGTTGCCAGTTGGGGGTGTCCCTGCATAATCTAATATTGTCCAGTCAGTCAGAATGTGCAGGGACATACCCCTTTGAAATCTGGAATAGTTACACTCATCTGACTGATTCAGTGACACATTTCTAGAAGGAATAACAGAGGAACAGCACAACACAGAGTTACTGTATAAGATGCTCCAGATGTTATTTCATAGGGAATACAAGGCTTGACTAACACAGACATATCAGGAGATGTCACAGGTTCTTATTAATGATACAGCGATTTTTTTGCATTCAGGATGAAGTGTATTTTTATGATTTGCCTAACTCTATTACAAGAGGCATATTATTTTATTTTTCATATTAATGGGTTTTTTCCCAAAAGGTAAAATTTTTTGCCGGTAACTTGACCTAGCTGCCAGCGGGACCGTCCCGAGAATGGGGGAGGGGGGGACACTCTTTGAAGTAAATAAGGGACGACCGCAACAGGGCCCTCCCCCATTCCAATGCAGGGGCCCGGCTCCAGCTAGCTGCAAGGGCTGGGCGGGGGAATTTTTTTACCTTTGGGCTATATGATGCCCCTTGAAATTTTTTGCTTTTTAGAATTTTTTTTTGGGTTGGCACACTTTTGCTCTACACATAACATAATGTTTCACATATATTTATGTTTTGTTCCCTGAATCTGTATGGGTTACAATTAAGGATATAATCAACATATAGATGTTGTTTTCATAATTAATTTTTGTTCACAAAAAATGATATATAAAAAATATATTTTTTATCAGAATTAGGGGATGGGAACTTAAAAAAAATTTTCTTTGGGGCCCATTTTCGCCGAATTTTCCGAAAATATTCGTTTTCGGTCCGAAAAATTTGGCAGGGAAACGAAAAAAAAAACACATTTCCAGGCTCACGGGCCTGCTTAAATATGCAAGGGATTTGGGTTTTGGGTCTTCATACTTGTTGTGTTTTATTTATGACACGCACATGATGCCCCCCGCTATTTAAACGTTAAATTTTAAAATTTCCCGGGGCACTTAAGGGGGCAAAACTGCCCAAAAAAACTTAAGGGGGGGAATTTTCCTGATAAATCTTCCCACAAAGCGGGAAAAAAAAAACAAGATGAGAGCTCGGGGGGGCAACATTAGTGACAGAGTGTGGGGGGGTGACGGCGGCAGCCAAAAACACATGGGGGTCAGGAAGTGGCAAAATAAACTTTCTGGAGGGGGGAAAAAAACATTTAGCAGGGCCACAGAGGGGAAAACAATAACACGATTTGGGGAGGTCCGGTAGCAGCAGATGAGGCCCGGGGCCAGGGGGCCAAAAAATCTCATTCTGGGGGTGGAAAAAAAAGGGGATTTGGCCCCCCAGGGGAAAAAATTTACAGAAAAGGGGGGGGGGCTCGGCGGCGGAAAGCAGGGAGGTCAACAGTGGCAAAATGACACAGTGTGGGGGTAACGGCGGGCAGCCACAGCAAGCATGGGGTCAGACATTTGGGCACAAGGGACATTCTGGAGGGGGGAAAAAATCTTTGTGTAGGCCACAGAGGGGCCCAAAATTTGAAAGAAGGGGGAAAGGGGCAGGGCAGCAGCAGCATGAGGTCAACAGTGGCACAATGACACAGTTGGGGGTCACGGCAGCAGCCCAGAGACGGGGCATGAGGTCGGACAGTGGCACAATGACATTCTGGGGGGGCCCAAAACCCTTGTTGGGCCCAAACAAGGGGGAAACAATACAGGAGTGGGGGATGGCAGCAGCAGATGAGGTCAAAACATTTGGCAAAATTTGGACCAGTGGGGAGTAAAGGGCCCAGCCCACAGCACAGCATGAGGTAAGTCGGGGCCCACAATACAATTCGGAAGTGGCAAAACGGGAAGGGGGCCACAGAGTGGAACAATAAATGAAAAGCGGAGGTCAGGGGAAAGAAGCAGAATGAGGTCGGCGTGGCAACAATGACTTTAAGGGGGTTTGGCAAAACAGTGCAGGCCACGGTGGACTTTGACACGGGGTGGAGGTAAAGGTTTAAGAAAGCAGAATGGGGTCGGCATTTGACACAATCTCATTCTGAGGTGGAAAAAAGGATAGGCCACAGGGGCCCAAAATGACAAGAGTGGAGGGCACGGCAGCGCACATGAGGTCAGCGGGAACAATGAAAACAGTGTGGAGGTCACGGCGCAGCCAAAAGCAGCACATAAGGCGGGAACGGGCCCAATGACATTTGGAGGGGGGAAAAAAAAAGTGGGCCACGGGAGGGCACAATGAAGAGTTTTTGGAGGTGCGGCGGCGGGGAGCAACAGCAGGGAGGTCGGGGAGAGTGGCACAGTGAAAACAGTGGGGAAACGTCAGGGCCCAAAAAAGAAAGCCGCATGGGTATAAGGGGCCCAAAATTTGACAGAGTTTGAGCTGGGGGGGCCCAATTTACCAGCCCCGGTAAATTTGGGGGTTTAACCCGGGGGAAAAATGTCAGCAAATGTGTGGCATCGGGGGTGGCGGTCGGGTTTTGGGGTTGAGGCAGTTCGTTTGAACCCAGACTGACCCCAAGGCATTGGTGTGGGGAAAATTTCCTGGCCTTTCCCAACGCCTAAATTCATCTTGAAAAAAGGGGTCAGTCTTTCCACATTTCCGGGGCAAGGGGTTCCCCCTTGGGGTAACATCCCCCCCAAACCGCACTAAAGGCCCCCCCGCTCTGATGCCAAAACAACTGGCCGTGGACAGCTTCCCCAAACTGCAAACTCGGCAAGTTGCGGCCACACTTCCAGTTTGGCTGCCCAGTATCCAGCGGATTTTAAACTGGGGGGGGAAAGGTGCTTCCCAATTTGGCCACCACTTTTGGGGTTTTAAGGGCCCGCTAAAGGGGTGCGGTTGCTGGGGGGGAAATTTCCCTCCCCCACTAAGGCGGGTAAAAGGAAAGCTGTCTTCAGTAAAACCCCAGACTTAGGTTGCTGAGGGGAGTTTGGTACTGCTCCACCCCCCCCCCCTTCCCCCAGCAGCTGCGGCATTTGTACGTGGCACTGGGGAAACCCCCCGGCCCGGGGACCTTTCAGAGGAGGGAGATCCCGGGCCATAGGCAGGGGCCCCAACCCGGGAAAACGGGATTTCCCTATAGTTTTTAAAGTTTGCCCTCCCTCTCAATAGCTGGGAAAAAAAGGTTTCCCATTTTGGCCCGGGGAGCGAGGTTCCCAAAATAGGGGGGGAGACCCCAGAAGTCATCCCTCTGCCGGTTCTGACTTTTCGGCTGTCAATACCCCGGGCCCAAAATCAGCATGCTGCGGGCCAAATCGGCCGAGGGGCCCCCCTGCCCCCATCCCCAATGTATATTGCCCGTGTTTGCGGGTATCTGCCTCGTTTCCCCTCTTCCCCCTCTACCTCCCCAGCTGCTCCGCCCCCTCATCTTTGGGTCCCTGGGTAAAAATTTCCACTCATTTCCCCAACAATGTTTTCTGCTCCAAGGGCCTCCTCCATCCCCAGGGATCAAGTGGCCGCGAGATTTAGTCGCCACTCAAATCCCCAATCCCCCTGCCCAGAAATTTTTTTCAGCACTGTTAAAAGGACTTGAAAAAGTGGAATAAACGTTATTCACCCCGTAGTCCGGGCGCTGACAAATAACGGGCCCCCTCAAATTGGCCTCAACAAACGGAGGTTCAGCAGGAGCTGCCAGGGGTGACATAAAAGTTCCAGGGAGTTTCCTGTCCCCCGGGATCATCAAAAAATCGTTAAGGGCCTTTTTTGGGTTTCATACAGCCCGGCCCAAACATGGGGCAACTGGAATTCCAAGGGGGTGGAAACATCGCATTTTCAGGTGTGTTGGGGGAGGCCTTCGGGCCCGCTGAAAAATTTGGGAGGGTTTTCCCCGGTTTGTCAAGGGATAAAGTGCTGCAATTTTCCCAAACCCTTTTTTCAGAATTTCTGAAGATCGGTGGAAAAATTTCGGGAACCTTTTCACAACCAAAATTGAAAAAAGCGCCATGCAGGGCGCTTGGCCCATCCCCCCCGGGTGCACCCGGGGGACACCTTTTTCCCTAAAAAGTGTCCGTCCCCAGGGTTTTCCCGTTTTGCATTTGGGGCACCGGAGAAGCCAAACATCGTTTTCTTGCTGCAGGGAGCGGAGCGTTCCTCCCCTAAGTGACTTCTTTTCCCCGGGAGGCAACCCAGGGGTAAAAACTGCGTAAACACCGTTTGTGCCCAAAACCCCTTTGTGGTATGTGGGCAGTATTGTGGAGGCTGGGGATGGTGGTGGTGGGGGTTTGGGGAGGAGGGGGAAACTTTGGGCGCAGGGGGGCCACATTTTGACAATGTGGAGGAAAAAGCGGCTTTCCCCCTGAAAAAGGGTGTTGGTGTTCCTGGGCGGAAGCAAATTCCCCCAGGGGGGTTTTTAAAGGACATTTTCCGGGCCCCCTGCCGTATTTACAGCTCCAGACGTCCGTGCTGCAGGGCCCCTTGGGAAAAAACCCGTTAAGCTCAAGGACGGCCCAAACTTTTTTTCTCCCTATTTATGAATTTCTGGTACTCCCCTTTTTTTGGGAAAAAGAATTAAGGCTTGGAACTCTCCATCTCGGGGGGCACAACCCATTAGTTCTCTGAAGGGTGCAGGGGTCCACCTTTTGGGAAAGGGGGGGAATCCCAGTACCAAAACTTGGACAGGAACACGGTCGGGCTGCTGAAACCTTTAAAGGGGGTAGGAAGGGTTTTTACTGTTGTCTTTTGAAATCCCCTTTCGCTGAAGGGAATGTGGCCCCATGAGTTAAAAGGAGCGGGAAACTTTGGGGCCCGGGAAAGATGATTTAAAAGGGAGAAACAGCTCCCTTCTACAAGGTGGTGGACCTTGATGGCTGAAATTTGGCCTGCGGGGCCACTGGCCCGGCTGTTGCTGCTGCGGCGGAAAGGAGGGAAACCCACCCACTTCTGACCCAAAACGTTTCTCCCAGGCCACCGGATGGTAAACGCTGAAAAGTTTTTTGGCCCAAAAAGGGCCGTGGTCCCAAAATTTTTGCCCCCGGGCCACCTTCCTTTCTCCCAAAGATTCTATTTTTAACCCTTAATTGGCTCCCCGGTGTCTTAGCAAAAAAATTGCCAACAAGCCGAGTGCTGTTTTCCCGCCAACGCTCCCCCATTGTGGGGATTTAAAGCCGAGCCTCCCCGCCGGGGGGAACCCCTTTTGCCCCCTTATTTTTTGGGATTTGAAAAAGCGGGTTTTTTCAAACCCCGGGGCCGCTTGGCTCCCAAACCTTTTCACTGTTTGCTATCCCCTGATTTCAGGGCCAAACACAACCCCACTTGAGGGCGGGCCCCGCTCCCAGACGCGCAAGCTAAACCCCTTTTCTCCTGACGATGTAAAAGCCCTTCCCTTCCCGGCCCTAAGTCGGTCGGTACCACCTCTTTTTGTGTTTCATGTAAATGTTTTCCCCTCATAAACCGGTCTTGGTATCCCGGGTGCCCCCCTCACAACATGACCTCCCATCCCACTCTCAACATCTATACTTTCCCGGGCCTACTGCAAAAAGGGGATTTTGGGGCCCCATTTTTTCCCGCTCCCAAATTTAGTTTGTAAAGCCCCCTCAAATTGTTCATCCTCGTAAAAAGTGGCGCTGCCCCCCGGGACCACTGGTAATCTCTGGCTGAGGGAACCGGATGGGACAGAGGCGGGCGGGAGGCCCAGGTGGGGCCGTCCCCCCCGTTTCCAAGGGCCGCCAACTTAGGGTTGTGTCTGACATTCCCCCCCCGGGCCCTTTGGCGGGGGTTGTCAAAATTGTTTTCCTGGGGGGAAGTGGATGCCAAAAGAAAAACCAATCAAAAACCCTTTTGGGTTTGCTGAAAAAACACAGGGTCGCCTAGATGCGCGGCAGTTCGGGCCCAAACCGAGTGACCCCTGCTGGGGAACGTCCCCTTGCGGGGCTGCGACCTGGGCCTTTTTCCAGGACTTTTTGTGCCCTCCCTCGCAAGGTGAAAGAGCCTGCCACCTCTCTGTCTGAAAATTTTTTTGTTCAAAAAATGACAAAACACTGTTTGTTTTGAAGATATCTGTATATGAAAAAATTTATACACCCTGTTTTTGACCCCAAATAAACCCCAGAAACAATTTGGGGGAAAACCCTTGGGATATAAATTGCGCTCCAAAAATTGGCCAGGAAAAATTGCTTGTATGTGCCGTTTAAAAACTCTGTTTTATTTTACTAAATTGAAAAAGGTTTAAATTTAAACCTTTGGTATAAATTTATGCTACAGAATTTCTTCTGTGGCGGTGAAAAGAAAGTTTCTTTTACTGAGTGCAACTGCAGAAAAATACTTCATTAACCCTTGGATGTAAATTGCGCCAAAGAATTGAGCCACCACAAACTACTAGCTTTGTAGCGTGTTACAATGCCGTGTTTTGTATGCTACACAACAAGAGATAAAAATTGTAATTAACCTTTGCTTGTGAATTTAGGCTACCGGAAAAAATGTATATATTTTGGCGGTGAAAAAAAAAACGGTTTCTTGGAGTCACCACAGCTGAAAAACAACGCTTAATTAAAACCCCTGGATGTTAATTGCGCCAAAAGAATTGAGCCCCCACAAACTACTAGCTTTGAAACGTGTTTACAATGCCGTGTTTTGTATGCTAACACAACAAGAGTTAAAATTGTAATTAACCTTTGCTTGTGAATTAGGCTACCGGAAAAATGTATATATTTTGGGGGTTTGAAAAAGAAGGGTTTTCTTGGAGTCACCACAGCTGAAAAACAATGCTTAATTAACCCCGGGATGAAAATTGGCGCCAAAGAATTGAGCCACCACAAACTACTAGTTTTGTAGCGTGTTACAATGCCGTGTTTTTTACGCTACACAAACAAGAGATAAAATTGTAATTAACCTTTGCTTGTGAATTAGGCTACAGGAAAAATGTAATATATTTTGGCGGTGAAAAAGACGGGTTTTCTTGGCGTCACCACAGCTGAAAAACAACGTTTAAATTTAAAACCCTGGATGTAAATTGCACCAAAAAATTTGAGCAGCCAAAAAATGAATTTGGTATTTGTATTGTAAAAACGCTGTTTCTTTAAATGAATAAAACAGGAACGGCTTAGATCCCCCTTGGATATTCAATGTGCTGTGAGCAGATAGGATTTAAATGTATATGCAGCTGCAGTGGCGCACCCCTGGATTTCAGATCCAATACCCCAAAAAAAACAGAAATAGAACGTTAAGAGCGCAGTCTCTGAGACAAGCTGAGACACCCCACAAAAATCGCTGTATAAAAAAACAGTTTTCCCGTAAGGCTATCAGCCGCCAGCCCGCACCTTTCCCCGATCAGTACGTGAGAGGAGTTGTGAGCTCCAGCGTCGCGCCCGTTCTTATATAGTGCGGTGCGGTGACGTCATAGAATCCCTCCGGTCTCTGATTGGCTTCATCTCTGCACATGTCATGCAGGCTATGCCCTTCTTCCTTCCAGAGTTCTTTGCCCCCTGTAACGCCATGTGCTCACAGCCATTTTATCAATGAAAAGCACACTTCGTTCACCCGAAGTACCCCAAAGTTCGACTTCGTTCAGAACCGAAGTTTTTCCTGAAATTCTAAACGAATTCCACTTCGTTAGAATCAATTCGCCCATCTCTAATCATAATGCATTGAAATCCTGTGTATTATAACACATGTTAGCTTGTGCATAGAAAATGCGGTAGTTGTTAGGGCATCCATCACAGGGATCATGTCAGAAAAGCCCCAGGCGTCTTTGTTAACCGAGCTATCAGTGGGATTTCAGATGCTAGATGGCCAGAATTGGAGCTTTGAAGGGGGTTTTCTCGCTACAAAGATCATATCTGTAATGAGGGGGACAGTAAAAATGAACACTTTTGCAATTTGTTTGTATTATCTAAATCATTTCGTATAGCAGCTATTAGCTATTATGTGAATGTCTAGAGCCAAATATGAAGCCTGGGGCTGGGCAACGCTCCCTGTGCTGTGATTTGCTGCCTGATATATAGTTCAGCCCTGGTCTGGACATGCCCCCTGTGTGGGACACACCCCCTGTGCTGTGATTGGCTGTCCTGTACTCTTCTGTCTGAGCTGTGTGAAAATTAAACTGGCTTTCTGTGTTGCCTGTGTCTATGTTCTTATTGTCTTTCACTCTCTCTGAGCTGTGTAATAAAGGCTGCCTGAGTTCTCTATGATGCTCCCCCAGTGATAGTTCTATGTGGAGGATTTTGGCAAATACTGAGCTTCTAGCTGCTAGAGTCACTCTCCCACCCATATAACACAGCCTTATACATTCTGCTCCTCCTTTACCTCCTGCTTGATAACAGAGGGGGGAGCAGAGTGCATTTCTCACATTTGTTTCATCATCTCAGGCTATATGTATAACTGTTTACACAAATGCAGGTGTTCTGGTTACAAGGAGCTTTTGGAGGGAGGTGACAGCTCTGCAGGCATGAGAGCTGACCATTGCAGGAGGTCTGCAGAGCTGTGACATCTTCTCTCTCGCATTGCCTTCATCAGAATGAAAAGGACTGGGTAGGGAGCAGGGAGGGGATGTGATGATGTCACCAGTCTTCAGTGAGGAAAGACACGCCTAATGGGAGGAGAGACACGCCCCTGGATTTGAAGGTGTAAAAGAGAAAGAAAAGCTAAAGATTTCTGCGAAAGCCTATAGTGAGAAAAACCCTTTAACTGATCCTGATATTTGCCATGAAGTGGTGACAGTCAATTTTAGATATCCTATGTCTTTCTGGTGATTGTGCAGTCACAAAAGCTATGTCTGGATAGACAGAAATCTATAAATATACAGTCCACAGGATAGGAGTTAAATGTCTGATTCTTGGGGGTCCCACTGTTGGGACCACCACTGATTGTTAAAACAGGAGTCCTGAATCCCCTGCTATAATTAGGGAAGTCTTTAAATGAAGCAGTGGCAGAAAATGTGCACTGCTTCTCTATTCAATGTCTATTGGACCAATAAAGATAGCCAAGGACCTTTTTAACGATTGGTGGTGTTTCAGTGATGGAGAGGTGATAAATGTCTTTCCTGGAACAACCACTTTAAAGGAGTTTTCTCACTAGGCCTTTTCACTGAGTCACAAGCAGTTTCACACTCAGTCTCCTGTGGGTGGTTCTATAGCAGTGATTAGCATATCTAGCATCTCTGTCAGTAGCTGAGTCATTACCCTGACAAGTGCAGAAGATGTTATCTCTTCAATAAACGCAAAGGGCAACATGTATGAACGGGCTTTTCGCCTGTTTTTTGGCGTAACCTGCGCCTCCCTGGCCCGAATCCGCTGTCGGATGCAGGGATGCGGTGTTAGGTGCAGCGTTCGCCACTTTCAGCTGCGCCCCGCATGAAGGGGCGGACAATGGGCGCGGTGTGGGCGCGGTGTAGGCGTTCCGGGGCGGGACGCGGCACGCTCGAAAACTTCGAGGCATGTACGATCGCGTGTCAGCAAAGTGCGGCGCATTGCAGCGCTCGGCAGCTCCGACAGGCAGACCTGGTTGATTCTGGTCTAAATGATCCGGTGGAGGAGAAGTGAAGCGAGAACGTAACATGAGAGGAAACATAGAAGATCGCAAAAAAAATCTCGGCTCTCAGCTCCGTGCAGCAGGAGTATGATTCCCAAAAAATCGCCTTTATAAAGGCGTACAACATTCTCAGAAAAAGAGCTCAAACCTTCAAAAATAAAAAAATACATAAATAAAATCACTTTCCAAAAATCTAGAATGGTGCAACATCAAGAATTAGGATCTTGCAAATTGTCGGGAAATACAGTAATTCAAATTCTGAAAGCGCTTCTCATTGGTCGGCATAAACCGGCCAATCAGAATAGGAGCGACAGTGAACCATTAAAACCTAGGGAGAAGAATGGACCAATCAAATTCAAAGGCGGGACAGTTCAAAATACTGTAAAAATGCAGAAAAGAGCTGATTGGTTGAGCTAGCGTGGGCTTGGCTGTCTCGGCCAATCAGAATAGGAGCGACAGGGACCCATTCTAACCTATGGAGAAATATTGACCAATCAAAATCAAAGGCGGGACAGTTCAAAATACAGTAAAAATGCAGAAAAGAGCTGATTGGCTGAGCTAGCGGGGGCTTGGCTATCCCGGCCAATCAGAGCGCGAGCTACTTGTCCCATTGTAGTCTATGGAGAGATCGGCGCAATGCAATCTCGGCGCTCAGCGCCGTGCGGCATGGAGTATGATTATAAAAATCGTTTTTATTAGGTGTAAAATATTCTCTGAAAAAGAGCTGAAACCTTCTATAAACATAAATCAATTAAATCCCAACCATCGCATTTGTCGACGAGACCGGAGCTACATAAGGAATTGGGATATAGAGAATTGCCGGGAAATACAGTAATTCAAATAGTTTAAGCTCTTCTCATTGGTCGGCATAAACCAACCAATCAGAATAGGAGCGACAGTGACCCATTCTAACCGATGGAGGAGTATTGACCAATCAAAATCAAAGGCGGGACAGTTCAAAATACAGTAAAAATACAGAAAAGAGCTGATTGGTCGAACTAGTAGGGGCTTGGCTATCTCGGCCAATCAGAGCACGAGCTACTTCTCCCATTGTAGTCAATGGAGAGATGGGCGCAATGCAATCTCGGCTCTCAGCGCCGTGCGGCATGGATTCTGATTAAAAAAATCGTTTTTATTAAGTGTAAAATATTCTCTGAAAAAGAGCTGAAACCTTCTATAAACATAAATCAATTCAATCCCGAACAACACGTTTGTCGCCGAGACCGGCGCTACATCAGGAATTGGGATATTCGAAATTGCCGGGAAATACAGTAATTCAAATTCTGTAAGTGTTTCTCATTGGTCGGCATAAACCAACCAATCAGAATAGGAGCGACAGTGTTCCATTAAAACCTATGGAGAACTATTGACCAATCAGAATAGGAGTGACAGGGACCCATTATAACCTATGGAGAAGTTAGAACCAATCAAAATCAAAGGCGGGACAGTTCAAAATACAGTAAAAAGGCAGAAAAGAGCTGATTGGCTGAGCTAGCGGGGGCTTGGCTATTCCAGCCAATCAGAGCGCGAGCTACTTCTCCCATTGTAGTCTATGGAGAGATCGGTACAATGCATTCTCGGATCTCAGCGCCGTGCGGCATGGAGTATGAATCAAAAAATCATTTTTATTAAGTATAAAACATTATCAGATAAAGAGCTGAAACCTTCTCTAAAAATAAATCAGTTAAATCCCTAACAACGCGTTTGTCGCCGAGACCAGCGCTACATAAGGAATTGCAATATAGAGAATTGCCGGGAAATACAGTAATTCAAATTGTTTAAGCTCTTCTCATTGGTCGGCATAAACCAGCCAATCAGAATAGGAGCGGCAGTGGCCCATTCTAACCTATGGAGGAGTATTGACCAATCGGAATAGGAGCGACAGGGACCCATTATAACCTATGGAGAAATATTGACCAATCATATTCAAAGGCGGGACAGTTCAAAATACAGTCAAAATGCAGAAAAGTGCTGATTGGTTGAGCTAGCGGGGGCTTGGGTATCCCGGCCAATCAGAGCGCGAGCTACTTTCTCATAGAGTTTTATGGGAAAGGAAATGCAGAGCGAGCTCTGTTTGTGATTGGCTAAGTTAAAAGAGGCGCGGTTATTTGGACCAATGGGAGAGCGAGCAACGCTCTTATATGTTTTCTAATGCAATCTGTAATAAAACTGTACATGGCTGAAATCAAATGATAAGACTACAGAAGTTGTACCGATCTGTATATAAAATGATCAATAATATGGGGGTAACGAAAAAAAATATTAATTCAATAAAATCATGTTTATTTCTTTATTTTTGTTACACCCATACTGTTGGTCCTTGGCTAACGAAAATAAAAAAAAATAAACATGATTTTATTGAATTAGATTGTATATTTGTTCTTCTATTTTTTATTCTATTATAATTATTTTTAATCTGGGCCGTATAGACCTACCTACTGAGGGAACATAGATACCTAACTATAGAACTACATACCTACTGGAAGACCTATAGACCTTCCAGACGACTAGGGGACCTATAAATCTACCAACCTACTGGGGGGAGCTATAGAACTACCAACCTGCTGGAGGGCCCTAAATACCTACACACCTACTGATGGGACAAATAGAACTACAAACCTACAGGGGGACCTATAGACTACCAACCTACTGGAAGGCCCTATAGACCTACCAACCTACTGGGGTGAAATATAGACGTATCTGCCTATTGGGGGGAGCTATAGAACTACCAACCTACTGGAGGGCTTTAAAAACCTACACACCTAAAGGGCGGACCAATATAACTACCAACCTACTGGGGGATCCTATAGAACTTCCAATTTACTGGAGGACCCTATAGATCTACCAACCTACTGGGGGACCTATAGAACTATTAATCTACTGGAAGACCTATAGAACTAACAACCCACTGGAGGGCTATTTATACCTGCCAACCTACTGGGGGGACCTTTAGACCTACCAACCTACTGGGGGGACCTTTAGACCTACCAACCTACTGGGGGGACCTTTAGACCTACCAACCTACTGGGGGGACTTATAGATCTACCAATCTACTGGGGGGGCCTATAGACTTATCAACCTACTGGGGGAGCTATAGAACTACCAACCTAATGGAGGGCCTTATATACCTACACACCTCTAGGGGGGGACCTATAACACTACTAACCTACTGGAGGGACCTCTAGGAACTCCAGCCCACTGGACGGCCCTATAGATCTATAAACCTACTGGGAGACCTACAGATCTACCAACCTACTGGGTTGACCTATAGATTTAGCATCCTACTGAGAGGGACCCATAGATTTACCAATCTACTGGAGGAACCCATAGAACTACAAACCTAATGAGAGGACCTATATATCTACATACTAGGGGGACTTATAGAACTACAAACCTACTGGAGGACCTATAGACCAACTTACCTTCTGGGGGGACATACCAGCCTACTGGGAGGAACCTATATGCCTACCAAAATTCTGGGGTGACCTATAGACCTCCCAACCTTCTAGGGTGATCTACCTACATACTGGGGGACCTATATAGCTAGCAACCTACTGTAGGGACCTATACACATACCAACCTACTATGGGACCTATATACCTACCTACCTACCTATTGGGGTGACATGCATACCTACCAAGTGTCTTATTTACCTACCTACTAGGGGGCACTATATACCTACTGGAGAACATACAGCTCTGGAAAAAATTAACCACTGCACAGTTTTCAAAAAATCAGCATCTCTACATGTCTGACAGCCATTCCATTCCAGTGTCACTTGAACTCCAACCAAAGTACACCTCATTCTACTTAATGTGCTTCTGATTAGGTGATCACCTAAACCAAATCTTATTTAATGAAGGAAAGTATAAAAAACACTGCTGTGGTCTTCACAATCCTGTTGCAATAGGACAAGCTGGATGACAAAACAAGTGCTAGGACTAGCCCAAGAGGAATTTGAATGAAAAAATAACTTTTACCATGCCAAAGGAGTTGAAAAGAAAAGAGTTGAGTGAGGAAAAGAAGGGCTCAATTCTGGCTTTACTAGCAGAGGGATACAGTGAGTGTCATGTTGCCTCCTTCCTTAAAATTTCAAAGACTGCAGTCCATTACAACAAGGTCAAGCAGCAGACATTGGGGACGACAAAGCTACAGACCGGCAGAGGGCGAACGCGACGCTCCAATGACTGGGATGACCGTCATCTTATTCGAATGTCACTCAGAAACCGCAGGATGACATCAGGTGACCTACAAAAGGAATGGCAAATGGCAGCTGGGGTGAAGTGCATGGCAAGAACAGTTCGTAACAGGCTCCGAGAGGCAGGGCTCAAGTCATGTAAAGCTAGAAAAAAGCCTTTCATCAATGAGAAGCAAAGGAGAGCCAGGCTGAAGTTGGCCAAAGACCACGAGGATTGGACCATAGAGGACTGGAGTAACGTAATCTTCTCTGATGAGTTTAATTTACAGCTTTGCCCAACCTCAGGTTGTCTAATGGTTAGACGGAGACCTGGAGAGGTGTACAAGCCACAGTGTCTTGCACCCACTGTGAAACTTGGGGGAGGATGTGTGATAATCTGGGGATGCTTCAGCAAGGCTTGAATTGGGCAGGTTAATCTTTGTGAAGGACGCATAGATCAAGCCACATACAAGGTTATCCTGGAAAAACACCTGCTTCCTTCTGCTCAGGCAGACTGGTTTTTCCAGCAGGACAATGTGCCATGCCACACAGCAAGGTCAATCAATGTGTGGATGAATGAGTACCACATCAAGACCCTGTCATGGCCAGTCCAATCTCCAGACCTGTACCCCATTGAAATCCTCTGGAATGTAATCAAGAGTAAGGAAGATAGTCACAAGCCATCAAACAAAGAAGAACTGCTTAAATTTTTGTGCCAGGAGTGGCATAAGGTCACCCAAAAGCAGTGTGAAAGACTGGTGGAAAGCATGCCAAGACGCATGAAAGCTGTGATTAAAAATCATGGTTATTCCACCAAATATTGATTTCTGAACTCTTCCTGACTTAAAACATTAGTCTTATTGTTTCTAAACAAATATGAACTTGTTTTGTTTGCATTATTGGAGGTCTGACGGCACTGCTTCTTTTTTTTTTTTTTTATTATTCTGAAGATTTCTCATTTACTACAAATAAATACAAAATTTTTTTGCTTTGAATTTCGGAGACATGTTGTCAGTAGTTTATATAATAAAATAACAATGCACATCTTTATCAAAAATATACCATTGAATAGAAAAAGCAGAGAAACTGAAAATTTTGCAGCGGTCTCTTAATTTTTTCCAGAGCGGTATATGTATATGTGTTTGTGTATATATATATATATATATATTATATATATATATATTATATATATTATATATAATATATATATAGATTGATAGATAGATAGATATCTAGATGGATATATATATATATATATATATACAAACACATATACATATATATAGCTGTGGAAAAAATTGAGAGACCACAGCTAAATTTTCATATATACACCATACCTGCCAACTTTTGGAAATGGCCTTAAGGGGGATTTTGAATTTCAGTTTGTGGCCTTGATGGCTTGAGTGGGCCACACCCCCTGTTTTACATGACACGCCCTCTTTTGCACAAAGCTGTACCCCCTTTTCACATCTGCGTAACAGCTTTGGAGGAAAACTGGTAAGGGCTTTACTGGACGTTGGATCTCCTAACCAGCATCCAAGCTGGGTAACACCACATTAATCAGCTTTCTTTGAGATCCTAGCTACAATGTGGTCCCTATGCACCGTGATGTCAGGGCAGCATTACCCTAGCACCACCACTATTTAAAGAGCAACCCAGAGCCAGTAAAAAAAAAAAAAAAGTACTCAGATGTATAAAGTGGAATAGCTGCCATATAGTCTTAGGCTAAAACCAAACATTGTCAACTTGTGACTGTGTTTGGCCCCTTTACAGCCATATATGTTGCACTAGTGTATATAGTGCACGGTGTGTTTTTGACGCTTTTTTGGAGTGTTTTTCGGCATGGTTTTTGAACTGTCTATTAAATTGTGTGGGAGGAAACCTCATCCAAAACCTCATTAAAACCTCATTAAAAACCTTTCCTGAAGAAATACGTTTCAGGTGAGGTTTTGATGCTGTTTTATTTGCTGAAAAATCAGCGTGCAAACAAGCTGTGTGAACAGATTCTAATAGACATGCCCAAGAGTGTATTCTAACAGTTACCATTACTTGATATGGCCGGTACAAATAAAATACTGGCACTGGCCCCCTGGCAGAATGGTGGCAAACCTACCATAGCAGGATAGTTACCAACTCTTCAGAGAGCCCGGGAGGACTCCCCCTTACAGGGAGTCTCTCTGATGATCAGGGAGAGTTGGTAAGTATGATACGAGTATACACTTACTTATCTACAGTGCTTGCTTATATTCATACCTGTCTCCTTTGGGGGGCTATATAAACTATCTATAGTCGGTCATATTTACCTGTCTACCTACTTAGGGGGCCTATATACCTAGCTACCTACCAAGGATACCCATATACTTAGCTACCTACTAATTACACCTATAAACCCACCTACCAGGGGCTATATGTCTATATAACTATTGAAGGGACCCATATACCTACTCCCTACTGCACGTGGATATATAAACTATCTACAAGGGTGGTGATTAATGGTACATACTCAGATTGGATCCCTGTTACTAGTGGGATACCACAGGGGTCAGTTTTGGGCCATATCCTCTTTAATATTTTCATTAATGATCTTACACATGAATTGCACAGTAGAATAAAAATCTTTACAAGAGAGAGAGAGACACAGATGTGCAGTCCCACATTTAACACAGACAGAGAACACAGCTGTACTGTGCAGTCCCATGTAAATAACTTTTGTGACTCAGATGCGCAGTCCCACGTAAATCACAAACAGAGAGAACACAGCTGTACTGTGCAGTCCCACATAAAACAGTGTTGTGACACAGATGCGCAGTCCCACATAAATCAATTTTGTGAGTCAGAAGTGCAGTCCCACATAAATCACTCTTATGACACAGATGTGCAGTCCCACGTAAATCAACTCGGTGACCTAGATGTGCAGTCCCACGTAAATCACTTTTGTGACAGATATGCAGTCCCACACAAATCACAGAGAGAGAACACAGCTGTATTGTGCAGTCCCATTTAAAACACTTGTGATACAGATGTGCAGTCCCACGTAAATCAATTTTGTGATACAGATGTGCAGTCCCACATAAATCTCAGATAGATAACACAGCTGTACTGTGCAGTTCCACATAAATCCATTTTGTGACTCAGATGCGCAGTCCCACGTAAATCACAGAGAGAGAACAGTTGTACTGTGCAGTCCCACAAAATCAATCAGAGAAAGTTTCACCCCACAGTTCCCACTGCCCACCTCTATACTGCCACCGCCCACCGCTACCCTGACACAGTCCCCAGCTCCCAACTCTGTAACCTGCTTTCTTACTGTTACTCACAATAACCTTTCTTCTCTAGTGTCCAAATCCAACCTCACTACCTGTAACCTTGACCCACTGCCAACCTACCTCATCCCAGATCCCAGCGCTGTTATCCTCCCAGCCCTCACCCACCTATTCAATCTATCATTAACCTTTGTCATCTTCCCCTCTTCCACTTTTGTGACACAGATGCGCAGTCCCACGTTCAACACTTTTGTGACACAGATGCGCGGTACCACATACAACACTTTTGTGACACTGACATCCCCACTATAATCATGGGAGATTTCAACATCCCAATTGATACACCCCACTCTGCTGCCAACAAACTCCTTTCACTCTGCTCTTCCTTCAACCTCTCATAGTGGACCTCTGGAGCCACTCACACAGATGGACACACACTGGACCTCATCTTCACCTGCCTCTGCCCCCATTTAACATCTCTAACTCCCCCCACCTGCTTACCTTCTCCACCATCTCCACTCCACCTGTCCCTCCTGTCTCACATCTAGTACACCCCCTCAGAAACCTACAAAACCTTAACCTTTACACTCTCTGTGACTCTCTTGCACCTCTTTCTACCATATCTTCACTCGACGACCCAGATGCAGCCACTGCTTTCTACCAGCCCACAATCACCACCACCCTTGACTAACAACCCTAGCACACAGACTCCACTAAACAACTGAGGCGAGCTTCCAGAATTGCTGAACGCCGCTGGAAGAAAACCCACTACCCCGATGACTTCACTTAATACAAACAATCACTCCACACTTAAGTCTGCACTCACCACCGCCAAACAAGATTACTTCACCACTGTCATATCCTCTCTGTCTTACAACCCCAGACAACTATCCAATACCTTCAACTCTCTCCTCCATCCCCCAGCACATCCTCCCCCATCTCTCCTATCAGCAGACGATTTTGCCACTCACTTCTTAAACAAAATCAATCAGAGAAAGTTTCACCCCACAGGTCCCACTGCCCACCTCTATACTGTCACCGCCCACAGCTACTCTGACACATCCCCAGCTCCCAACTCTATAACCTGCTTTCTTACTGTTACTCATAATAACCTTTCTTCTCTAGTGTCCAAATCCAACCTCACTACCTGTAACCTTGACCCACTGCCAACCTACCTCATCCCAGACCTCAGCGCTGTTATCCTCCCAGCCCTCACCCACCCATTCAATCTATCATTAACCTTTGTCATCTTCCCCTCCTCCCTTAAACATGCTACCATCACACCCATCCTAAAGAAACCATCTCTTGACCCCTCCTCACTGTTCAACTATCGGCCCATCTCACTGCTTCCTTTTGCATCCAAACTCCTTGAGCAGCATGTCTATCTTCAACTGTCCTCTCAGCTCTGCTCTAACTCTCTCCTTGACTCAATCTGGCTTTCGACCCCACCACTCTACCAAAACCACCCTAACCAACATCACTACCAATGACCTAGTAACCGATAAAGCCTAACGCCACTACTCTGTTCTTCGCCTCTTAGACCTGTCCTCTGCCTTTGACACTGTCGACCATTCCCTCCTGCTAGAAATCCTCTCCTCCCTCGGCATCACGGACTTGGCCCTCTCCTGGATCTCTGATCAGACATTCAGTGTCTCTCACTCCTTCACCACCTCCTCCTCTCACCCACTCTCTGTTGGTGTCCCCCATTGGTCAGTTCTGGCCCCGCTACTCTTCTCTATCTACACTCTTGGCCTGGGTCAACTCATAGCTTCACATGGCTTTCAATGCCACCTGTATGCGGACGACACCTAACTTTACATCTCCGATCCTGACATTAACTCTCTTCTCTCCGGATCCCAGATTGTCTGTCATCCATATCCTCCTTCTTCTCCCCCCTCCTAAATCTAAATGTGGAGAAAACCGAATTCCCCATCTTTCCACCGTCCCACTCCATACCTCTACCTGATCTCTCTATCACTGTCAACAGCTCTACACTATTACCGGTCCCGCAAGTCCGCTGCATTGGGTAACCTTTGACTCCTCTCTGTCTTTCAAACCACACATCCAAAACCTTACCTCTGCCTGCCACCTCCACCTGAAAAATATCTCACACATCCACCCATTCCTCAACTTTGACACTACAAAAACACTAGCTCATGCCCTTGTCATCTCTCGCCTAGACTACTGCAACACCTTCTCTATGGCCTCCCATCCAGCACTCTTGCTCCCCTTCAAAACCATTCTCAACTCTACTTTACCAGAGTCCTGAATATCAAATGCCCATTCTAGTTACAAAGTATGTAGAGAGAGCGAGAAATTTAGATATGCACTATCGAGTTACACTTAGCTTTTCACTTCCAATGATTCCTTAGACTATGTCTACAGAAGCAAATACTGAAATGCCATCATATTTCGGACGGCATTTTGTAATTTGCTGTGTGCACATAGCCTTAATCTCAGACAGCTGAGAACCTCTCCCTTCCCCTAGCTCACACAGAATGAATCATCATGTGCACACAGTGTGGAGCATGTCTGCAGAAAGTGAAGATACTCCCTGCTGGGAGGAGAAATATGCCCCTCCATTTCACAATCTCTGCTTGGTAACCAGCACAAAAGTCTGCCAAATGCTGGAATGAGACAACCCCTTTAATAAATGCAGGCAAAGGTAAATAAGCATTCTTACCAAATAAGTTCTGTTCTGATTTTGCTTTATTTCAAAGATATAGCGGGTTTTTTATCCTGCTTGTTCACACACGGTTTCCTACAACTATAGTTATAGTTCACCTGAATTCTTCACTCCCTTTTCTCCTTTCCTCTTTCAGACTTTTCTGGTAGTCTTAGTGAGAAAAGCCTCTGACTTCAGTCCTACTCACCCTGTAGAGACATTTAATTGCAGGGTGTGAAATATGATTTCCCAACAGTAATCAAATGCTTGTTTATTCAGCAATGAGGAAATTAATTAATATCCTATTGCACTCTGCTTCTATTTGAAAAATAAGATTGTTAAAGGGGTTTTCCAAGACTTTTAAAAAACTTCCTATCCCTTCCCATTTTGCTAAAACAGAAACTTGTCACGGAGGGTGCCGCAGCCCGTGGGGCAGGCTGCAGGCGCGTCCGTCCGACCACTGTCCTCCTGGTGCCGAGAGCGAGTGGCGCCGCGGTCCGGGTGCCGGACCGCGGGCGCTCTCGTCCCCCGGAGTCTAATAACTTACCCGTCCGCGTTCCTGACTCTCTGCGCCCTACTGCCGGCCGGTGCGCGCGTCCCCCGCTCCCTAGGGCGTGTGCGCACCGGCTTCTGCAAATTTAAAGGCCCAGCACGCCGGTAATTGGCTGGTGCCGGCCGCTGACCCTATTTAGGGGCTCCTCCGGCAGCTCTCCGCAGGATCTTTAGTGCCTTCATAGCCTACTGAGAAAGTGTTTTCTGCCTCGTCTGTCGTTCCTGTGTACCGTAACGCCTAGCTTCTGTCTCCCGTTCACGAACCTCTGCCGCCTGCCCTGACCTACCACCTGACTGCCGACTATGATTCTGCCTAACGATTTTGTACCACGGTTACCCTTGGCCACCACCACAAGCAAGTCCCGCCAGTGGAAGAGACCTGGTAGTTTCCCGCCGCACCGTCCATCCCGCTTTGCGGCCTGCTCTGGTGAAAACCGGGTTCTACCTAGACTCCGCTCCCTGGCGAGGGCTTTTGCCATCGCTTGCGGTAGTCCAGCGGATCCACTACCTACAGTAAGATCCGGCCATGGATCCCGCCAAGGTGCCGTTGCCCAGTGTGGCGGATCTAACCAGCGTTGTTGCCCAGCAGGCTCAGCAACTGACACAACAGGCGCAACAGTTAGGTCAACTATCCACGATGATGCAGCAACTCGTCGCCGACCAACAGCAACCTACTTCCGTAGTTGGTTCCACTCCGGCAGCTCCGTTGGCTCCGTTGGGTCCCAAGTTCCGTTTGTCGCTACCAGCCAAGTTCTACGGAGATCTTAAGCTCTGCAGGGGTTCCTCACCCAGTGCACCATGCACATCGAGTTAATGACGGACCAATTCCTGTCCGAACATTCGAGGGTGGCGTTCGTGATTAGTCTAGTCTCCGGTAAGGCCCTGGCATGGGCTACCCCTCTCTGGGACAGGAGCGATTCAGTGATGGCGGATCTACAGGTCTTCCTTAAGGGATTCCGCAGTGTGTTTGAGGAACCTGCGCGAGCATCCTCCACTGAAACCGCCCTCCTAAACTTGCACCAGGGGAATTTTTCGGTGGGAGACTACGCGGTGCAGTTCCACACCTTAGCCTCTGTACTGTCCTGGCATGAGGCCGCCCTATGTGCCACCTTTAAGAAGGGCCTCTCCGGTAGGGTTAAGGATGCGTTGGCTGCAAGAGACATCCCGTCTTCCCTCAGCGAGTTAATCCGGCTGACCACCCGCATTGATGTGCGTTATGCTGAAAGGCAAGAGGAACTACGGCAAGAACGTGAGACAGCCCAACCATGTCGGTTCCCTCACCTGGCTCCAGTGTTCCAGAGGTCTATGCAATCATCACCAGTACCCAGTGAGGATCCTATGCAGGTCGACCGGATGCAACTTTCTGAGCAAGAATTGGCCTGACAACGATCGGAGAATCTGTGCCTCTACTGTGGCAGCCTAGGGCATTACCGGAGGAATTGTCCTCAACGTTCCAAGCATCCGGGAAACACGCGCACCTAGGTCTCGTGGGAGAGGCGGCCCAAGGTACAAGTTTCTTCCCTCCACGTCTCACGATGCCGGTCCAAGTCATGACTGACTCCGGACTCTCGTTCCAGGTCCCAGCCTTTCTGGATTCGGGCTCAGCCGGGAACTTTATTCACCAGTCCTTGGTGTTGCAATACCACCTCCTGGTGGTCCATCTGGAAAAGTCGTTAGTCATCTCTTCGGTCAGCGGAGAACTTTTAAGTGATACCGTACAGTTTATCACCAAGCCATTGACTCTCCATGTAGGAGTCCTGCATAAGGAGAAGATCACTTTCTTCATGTTGCCCCACTCCTCTTCAGCTGTTCTCCTAGGCCTTCCGTGGCTGCGGATCCACTCCCCGACTCTGGATTGGATATCTGGAGAGGTAACCCGCTGGGGGCCTAGCTGCGTGAGTCATTGTTTGGTGGCACCTCGCCCGGTGCTTCCCAGCTCTCGTTCGACTCCCCGCGAGCCGCTGCCTGGCCTACAGTGGTGGCAAAAAGTATTAGCACCCCTGCAATTCTGTCAGATAATACTCAGTTTCTTCCTGAAAATTATTGCAATCACAAATTATTTGGTATTATTATCTTCATTTAATTTGTCTTCAATGGAAAACCACAAAAATAATTGTCATAAAGTCAAATTGGATATAATTCCACACCAAACATAAAAATGGGGGTGGACAAAAGTATTGGCACTGTTGGAAAAAGCATGTGATGCTTGTCTAATTTGTGTCATTTACAGCACCTCTAACTTACCTGTGGCACCTAACAGGTGTTGGCAATAACTAAATCACACTTGCAGCCAGTTGACATAGATTAAAGTTGACTTAACCTCTGTCCTGTGTCCTTGTGTGTTCCACGTTGAGCATGGTGAAAAGAAAGAAGACCAAAGATCTGTCTGAGGACTTGAGAATCCAAATCGTGAGGAAGCATGAGCAATCTCAAGGCTACAATTCCATCTCCAAACACCTGAATGTTCCTGTTTATACCGTGCGCAGTGTCATCAAGAAGTTTAAAGCCCATGGCACTGTGGCTAACCTCTCTAGATGTGGACGGAAAAGAAAAATTTGCCGAGAGATTTCAACGCAAGATTGTGCGGATGGTGGATAAAGAACCTCGACTAACATTCAAACAAGTTCAAGCTGACTTGCAGTCCGAGGGTACAGCAGTGTCAACCCGTACTAACCGTCGGCGTCTGAATGAAAAGGGACTGTATGGTAGGATACCCAGGAAAACCCCACTTCTTACCCCGAGACATAAAAAGCCAGGCTGGAGTTTGCCCAAACTTCCCTGAGAAAGCCTAAAACGTTTTGGAAGAATGTTCTCTGGTCAGATGAGACAAAAGTAGAGCTTTTTGGGAAAAGGCATCAACATAGAGTTTACAGGGAAAAAAAGAGAGGCATTCAAAGAAAAGAACACGGTCCCTACAGTCAAACATGGCGGAGGTTCCCTGATGTTTTGGAGTTGCTTTGCTGCCTCTGGCACTGGACTGCTTGACTGTGTGCATGGCATTATGAATGCTGAAGACTACCAACAAATTTTGCAGCATAATGTAGGGCCCAGTGTGAGAAAGCTGGGTCTCCCTCAGAGGTCATGGGTCTTCCAGCAGGACAATGACCCAAAACACACTTCAAAAAACACTAGAAAATGGTTTGAGAGAAGGCACCGGAGACTTCTAAAGTGGCCAGCAATGAGTCCAGACCTGAATCCCTTAGAACACCTGTGGTGAGATCTCAAAATTGCAGTTTGGAGAAGGCACCCTTCAAATCTCAGGGACCTGGAGCAGTTTGCCAAAGAAGAATGGTCTAAAATTCCAGCAGAGCATTGTAAGAAACTCATTGACGGTTACCGGAAGTGCTTGTTCGCAATTATTTTGGCTAAAGGTTGTGCTACCAAGTATTAGACTGAGGGTGCCAATACTTTTGTCCGGCCCATTTTTGAAGTTTTGGGTGAAATGATCAATGATTTGATTTTTGTCTCATTCTGTTTTGTGGTTATTCATTGCAAGCAAAATAAATGAATATTTTAATACCAAAGAATTTGTGATTGCAATCATTTTCAGGAAGAAACTGAGTATTATCTGACAGAATTGCAGGGATGCCAATACTTTTGGCCACCACTGTTCTGGCTGAATATCAGGAGTTCGCCGATGTCTTCTTGGAGAAAAAGGCGGAGACCCTTCCTCCTCATCGGCCATACGACTGTCCGATTGACCTACTGCCAGGTACCAGTCCTCCCCAGGGCAGAGTCTATCCTTTGTCTGTTCTCGAGACCCAAGCCATGTCGGAATACGTCCGTGAAAACCTCCAGAAAGGGTTTATTCATAAATCCTCCTCTCCCGCGGGTGCGGGATTTTTCTTCGTGGAAAAGAAGGACGGCTCCTTGTGGCCCTGCTTCGATTACCGGGGTCTTAATAAGATCACGGTAAAGAATCGTTATTCTCTACCCCTGAACACAGAACTCTTCGATCGCCTGCGGGGGGGCGAAGCTCTTTTCCAAGCTGGATCTGAGGGGGGCCTACAATCTGGTCCGTATCCGAAAAAGAGATGAATGGAAAACGGCTTTTAACACAAGGGATGGACACTTCGAATACCTGGTCATGCCCTTTGGGCTGTGCAACGCCCCAGCCGTCTTCCAGGAATTCGTAAATTATATTTTCAGGGATCTCCTTTACACCTGTGTCATGGTTTACCTGGACGACATCTTAGTATACTCGCCCAACCTGGAGACTCACCAAGTTCACGTCCGCCAAGTATTGAGACGCCTTCGAGCCAATCACTTGTACGCCAAGCTGGGGAAATGTCTCTTCCACCCGACGAGTCTGCCATTTTTGGGCTACATCATCTCTGACAAAGGCTTATGGATGGATCCAGCGAAACTGTCTGCCGTTCTGCAATGGCCATGCCCAGTTTGTAACTATTATCGGCAGTTCATCCCGCACTTCTCCACGCTGGTGGCCCTCACTAAGAAGAACTCCAACCCCAGAAGTTGGCCACCCGAAGCTGAGGGAGCAGTCTCGAAGCTGAAAATCGCTTTTGCCTCTGCGTCTATCCTGGCGCGACCGGACCCCGCGAAGACTTTTTCGCTAGAGGTGGACGCCTCATCTGTTTGGGTTAGAGCAGTCTTCATGCAAAAGGGGCCTACGGGCAAAACGGTCACTTGTGGGTTCTACTCCAAGACGTTCTCGCCGGCGGAGAGGAATTATACTATCGGGGATCGGGAGCTACTGGCCATTAAACTGGCATTAGAAGAATGGCGGTATCTGTTGGAAGGTGCCAGGCATCCCATCTGTATCTATTCGGACCATAAAAACCTTCAATATCTCCAGTCTGCCCAGCAACTTAATCCTCGCTAGACCAGGTGGTCTCTATTCTTTTCCCGATTTAATTTCCAGATCCACTTCCGTCCCGCGGAAAAGAATGTCAAGGCTGATGCCCTTTCACGTGCGGCTGACGTGATTGGTGAAGATGTGGCCCCAGAACACATTATACCCCCTGAGCGCCTTGTCTCCACAGCTCCTGTTGACCTCCGGAACGTCCCACCAGGGAGAATATACATGGGTCCCACGCTCCGAATAAAAATCTTGAAGTGGGGACATTGTTCTTTGATGGCCAGACATCCTGGTGCCCGTAAGACTTTCCTTCTTATCTCCCAGTTCTATTGGTGGCCGGACCTCGCTAGGGATGTCAGGGAGTTCGTTGAGTCCTGCATCACGTGTGCCCACAATAAGACGCCTCATCACCGGCGGGACTTGTGCATCCCCTGCCCATCCCTACCAGTCCCTGGTCGCACGTGGCCATGGACTTCATAACCAACCTCCCCCCCTCTTCTGGTAACACCGTCATCTGGGTGGTTACGGATCGGTTTTCTAAAATGGCTCATTTTGTCCCATTGCCAGGCTTACCCTCTGCCTCACGCCTGGCCAACCTGTTTTTTCACCACATTTTTTGTTTGCACAGGTTGCCCCTGCAAATCTTCTCGGATCGTGGGGTCCAATTCGTTTCTAAATTCTGGCGGGCCCTTTGTTCCAGACTTCAGGTAAAACTCGACTTCTCCTTGGCCTACCACCCCCAGACTAATGGTCAGGTAGAGAGGGTCAACCAGGTCCTGGGAAATTATTTGCGCCACTTCGTCTCAGCTCGTCAGGATGACTGGTCCGACTTGCTGTCGTGGGCAGAATTCTCGTACAATTCTCTAGATTCTGAATCCGCTGGTGCCTCGCCCTTCTACATTGTGTACGGTAGACACGCCCGCCCACCTCTCCTGTTAGCATCCCTGTCTGAGGTCCCAGCAGCTGATACGTTGGTCCAAGATATAAAGGTCGTTTTGGCCCTGACTCGCCAGTTGCTGCTTCGGGCTTCGGCATGCACAAAGACTCAGGCAGATAAGCGAAGGAGTTCCCCCCCCAGTGTGATAAGGTGTGGTTATCGGCCAAATATGTCCGCCTTAAAATTCCGAGTTATAAATTGGGGCCCCGTTACGTGGGTCCATTCGAAGTGCTTAAACGCATAAACCCGGTGGCCTATAAACTCCGGCTCCCGCCTTCCATGCGCATCCCAAACTCCTTTCATGCTTCCCTTCTCAAACCTCTGGTTCTGAACCGTTTTTCTCGTAAGGCAGTCCCTCCTTCTCCTGTAGCGGATGCCACTAACGTTTTTCTGGTGAAAGAGATTCTTGATATGAGGGTCTCTAAAGGGAAACGGTATTTTCTCATCGATTGGAAGGGGTTTGGGCCCGAGGAAATGTCATGGGAGCCGGAGGATATCATTCTGGATCGGGAGCTAGTACAGAGGTTCCTCCAGGCTAGAAAGAGGGGGAGACCAAAAGAGGGGGTACTGTCACGGACGGCGCCGCAGCCCCTGGGGCAGGCTGCGGGCGCGTCCGTCCGACCACTGTCCACCCGGTGCCGGGTCGAGTGGCGCACTCGTCCCCCGGAGTCTAATAACTTACCCGTCCGCGTTCCTGACTCCCTGCGCCCTAGTGCCGGCCACTGCACCCGCCCCCGCTCCCTAAGCCGCACGAGCGCCGGCTTCTGAAGATTTAAAGGCCCAGCGCGCCAGTAATTGGCTGGTGCCGGCCGCTGACCCTATTTAGGGGCTCCTCCTCCAGCAGCTCTCCGCCGGATCTTTAGTGCCTTCATAGCCTACTGAGAAAGCGTTTTCTGCCTCGTCTGTCATTCCTGTGTACCGTACCGCCTAGCTTCTGTCTCCCGTTCACGAACTTCTGCCGCCTGCCCTGACTTACTGCCTGACCCCGACTACGATTCTGCCTGACTATTTTGTTCCACGCTTAACCTTGGCCGCCACCGCAAGCTAGTCCCGCCAGTGGAAGCGACCTGGTAGTTTCCCGCCGCAGCAAGTCCATCCCGCTTTGCGGCGGGCTCTGGTGAAAACCAGGTTCTACTTAGACTCCGCTCCCTAGCGAGGGCTTTCGCCATCGCTTGCGGTGGTCCAGCGGATCCACTACCTTGGTGCGTTACATTAATCCATAGTTGCCTCTTCCATCAACACCGTTCCAGCACTGCCAGAGCTCCAGTACTCCCCCGATCCTTCATTAATGACATCATGTTCATGGATCATATGATGCTGCAGCCAATCTGCATGTACAGCATGTGACCACAGAGGTCAATGATTGACTGCGGCATCATATGATCTATGAACATGGTGTCCTCAGGACCGGGGAGGAGGAAATGGAGCTCTAGTAGTGCTGGAATGGTGGTGATGAGAGGTAAGTATGGGTTAATTTTCTATTTAAATGCAGTGGGAGCGGTAGGGAGATTGTTTTTAAAGTCTTGGAAAACCCTTTAAGAATACACATGAAGGTTTAAATGTATACCATGGTAACTTGCAAGTTTTATTGCTTGTCATGGGCTAGGTATATAATGGAAAATACAAAGTTTTCTGAATATTGAGTTTAAAAAAACAGAAATTCTAACAGTTGTATCTCTTTAAACTCTCTATCTCTACTCAGTGTAAACATTGTTATGCCTAGCATTCTGTATGGGAGGTAAGTAATTTATGTCCTTGAAAAACATAATCACAATAAATGTATAATTCATCCTTCCTAATGCTTCAATACCCTAAAGGAAATGAACAATAATTATTTCTTCCAGGAAAATGCAGCACATCAATCCATCTAAAGAAACCAACCACATAGTGCTTGATCATATCACTGGTCTGTTATCACATTCTCTGTTTACAACTGGTTTACACACCATGGATGACATTTTCAGATAGTTACCCAACCTTGTATGAAAAAATTAGTCCATATCCTTCTCTACTGATATTACCGTAAATAAACATTAGTTATTTTTAAAGCTAATTCTTAAAACTAATCATAATGGATCAGGGAATGCATTACCTTCTTATGCTCTTTAGGTTTATACATTTTTTTGTTTGTTTTTTTTTTCAGTTTTTTAAGACAAAACCCCAAAAAACAAAACACAATAATAAAAATTTAATAAGTGGAGGCAGCTTATTGCTGCAATTGGCAATTTCAGTACTTTTGAACATCAGGCACCTGAACATAAGATCACTCAGTCATAAAACTGGGTTCACAGGTTGCATTACTGCTTGCCTTTGTGCCTAGTTTTTAACTACATGAAACAAATGCATGTCGCATAAAAAACACAATGAAGTTTGTTTTTGTAATTAAGCCTAAATTGGAACATGGGTGAAATTTGTGTTAATTAAAACAGTGTTTTCATTTTAACCCAGCCTTAAAAAAAATCATTGACTTCTATAATAGAGTATTGTGTACAGGCTTTATAATGAGTGAAGAGGTCGATCACACTTGTCAATACTGGATCCTGTGTTATCTGTCTTCAGCTTTATAATAGAAGCATTATCCCTTATTGTCATCTTGCCTATGATCAAAATGAGAAAACCATAATGATGAACTGTATGATATATTATTATAGCACTAAATGGTGCTGCCAAGTATGAACAGATGAAATTAAGTATAACAGCAGGGCAGATTACACTGCATATGTTTGTATTCTGTAACGTGAATCCAGTGGCAGGTAGAGTTTAGCCCTTGAATCGTTCGTTCCCTAAACATATATGCATAACCGTACATATTAATGTGCCTCTATGTGTGTGTATATGCCAGTATGAGTGCCTATTTGTATGCATATTTATTATCCTGTATATGTGACAATCAGTGTAGATACACACTTGGACAAATTGTTGATACCCTTCTATTAAAGAAAGAAAAACCCACATAATAATAAAGAAATTAATTTGACCATAAGGTCATGTTAAACTAAGGTGTGTCCTATAATAAGTATCACAGGTGTCTCCAAACTTGTAATCAGTCAGTCTGCCTATTTAAAGTGTGAAAAGTAGTCACTGTGCTGTTCGGTATAATGGTGTGTACCACACTGAACATGGACCAAAGGAAGCTAGGGAGAGAGTTGTCTATAGAGATTAAAAAGAAAATGATCTTATCTTCATATGTAACAGCTATAGTATGGGTGTTTTATATGGCATAATTAAATGGGTACTGTCAAGTCAAAAACCCCACCATAGGACCAAACATCATGGTTTTTACCTATAGTTATTGACCCATGATTTTACATGTACATTCATAATAACTGCATCTAAAAACTACACTTTACATTAAAACCACATGCCTGTGGTGCAGTTTGTGCAACAAAAAGAATGAAGGATTCACGCCTAGAAGCTGAACTATAACTTTTGGTTTACCTACAAATGATTTTTGGTTATGGGAGGCAGCAATATACAGTCACTGAACAATGCAACATCCAACAGAAGGCTAGCCTTTGCCACATGTATACTTCGGAAGATCCTCCTCACGTATACCTTTGACATACACTGCAAATGCAGTGTGGATGCACAAAGATCTTTCATTGGAATTTACACATCAGAAATCCAGAGAGGATTACAGTATTAGCCTTATGTATTAGATTTGAACAAATCTTATACACACACTGCAAAAAAATTCTATGCAAAATTCACAGTGACTTTTAAATCTGCATTGTGTCAATTTCTGTTGCCAAAAGCAGATGAATACACACTTTACCAATGCCCTAATGCCAAAGTGGCAACATTTTCCTAGTTCTTTGCTGGCATTCAGTAATGAAGTATTGTGCCAACATGTGAACACTGCAGCTAATATTTTAGATGTTTGGCAGTTTTCCACAGTGAAACTCACAAAAAATCTGCACTAAAATCTGTATAATATGGTGCAAAATTATCCCTGTGATCCCTGAGAATTTTGGTCTGAATTATTCCAAACATTTTATGCAGCAATTATGACTTTTTATTATTATGTTTATTTACTCTTAAAACTTATTACTACTAACAAATGACAATGTTTTCCGACATAAAGTAAATGATAATAAATATATTATTGCAGTGTGATTATGATTTAGATTTTGGAACAGTCATCTAATCTTTTCGGAACATGTATCTATGTACAGCTCAACAGCAGGTGGCAGATGTGAGCAAACTGTATTAGAATCAAAGTTGTGTAACTGAGTAAGTAAAATAAAAAGTATTTGTATCTACAGTTGAAACCAGAAGTTAATATACATTATATAAAAAGACACCTTATAGGTCAATTAGGATTACCAAAATTATTTATATTTTCCAAATGCCAGAATAAAGAGAGAGAATTTTTTAAGGCATTTGTATTACTTTCTGCAAAGCCAAAAGTTTACATACACTAGGATTACTATGCTTGTAAACAATTTGGGACAGCCCATATGATGATGTCATGTCTTTGGAAGCTTCTGATATATTTATTGGTAACATCTGAGTTATGTAGAGACACAGCTGTGGATGTAATTTAAAGTACACCAGAAACACACTGCTTCTGTGTGTAACATCATAGGAAAGTCTAAAGAAATCAGCCAAGATATCAGGAAGAGAATTGTGGACTTGCACAAGTCTGGATCATCCTTGGGGCAATTTCCAGATACCTGAAGGTGCCTTGTTCATCTGTAAAAACAATTATAAGCAAGTACAAACAATATGGGAATTTCCAGCCATCATACCGCTCAAGAAGGAGATGGGTTCTGTGTCTCAGAAATGAATGTGCTTTGGTCTCACATGTGCATATCAACCCAAGAACAAAAGCAAAAGATGCTGGCGGAAGCAAGTAAGATTGTGTGATTATCCACAGTGAAACGAGTACTGTATCAACATGGGCTAAAAGACCACTTTGCCAGAAAGAAGCCATTACTCCAAAAAAAACATATAATAGCCAGGTTAATGTTTGAAAATGCACACAGGAACAAAGACCTACATTTTTGGAGACATGTTCTGTGGTCTGACGAAACTAAAATTGAATTGTCTGGCCATAATAACCATTGTTACATTTGAAGGAAAAAGGGAGAAGCTTGGAAGCCTAATAACATGATCCAAATTGATAAACACGGGGGTGGCATCATCATGTTGTGGGGTTGTTTTGCTGCAGGAGGGACTAATGCACTTCACAAAATAGATGGTATCATGAAGAAAGAAGATTATGTGGCAATACTGAAGCAATATCTCAAGACACCCGCCAGGAAGTTAAAGCTTGGACGGAAATTGGTCTCCCAAATAGACAATGACCCGAAGCATACTGCCAAACTGGTTACAAAGTGGCTTAAGGATAACCAAGTCAATGTTTTGGAGTGGCCATCACAAAGCCCTGATCTCAATCCTATTGAAATTTTTTTTGACAAAGCCGATAAGGCAGGTGTGAGAAAGGTGACCTACAAACATGGCTCAGTTACACATGTTCTGTCAGGAAGAATGGATCAAAATTCTTACCAACTACTGTGAGAAGCTTATGGAAAGAAATACAAAGCATTTGACCCAATTCATACAGTTTAAGGGCAATGCTACCAAATACTAATGAAATGTATGGAAACTTTTGACTTTGCAGAAAGTAGTAAAAATGCCTTAAAAAATTCTCTCTCTCATTATTCTGGCGGTTGGCAAATATAAATAATTTTGGTTCCTAATTGACCTAAAACAGGTAAGGTTTATTGTGATTTCATGTCAGATAGTGAGACAAACATGCATATGTGTCTTTTTATATAGTGTATGTATACTTCTGGTTTCAACTCATCGCCAAACAGCTTGATGTTCCTGTTACTACAATTGCACATATTATTCAGGAGTTTAAAGTCTATGAAACTGTAGCCAACCTTTCTGGGTGATGGGGACAAGAGGAAAATTGTTGACAAATTGAAGAGATAGATAATACAAATGGTAACTAAAGAGCCCAGAACAACTTACAAAGAGATTAGAGGTGAATTCAAAGGTCAAATTACATCCGTGTCAGATCACACCATCCATTCTCTTTGCCAAAGCCGTCTTAATGAAAGATGACCGAGGAGGAAACCACTCTTGAAGGTAAATGGTAAAAAAAGCGAGACTGGAATTTGCCAAAATGCGTATTGACAAGTCACAAAGCTTCTCGTAGATGAGACAAGACTGGAACTTTTTAACAAGTCACATCAGTTCTACATTCACAGATGCAAAAATGAAACCTACAAAGAAAAGAACATTGTACCTACTATGAAACATGGAGGGGGATTGGTTATATTTTGAGACTGCTTTGCTACATCCGGCACCGGGTGTCTTTAATCTATGCAGGGTACTATGAATTTCATGACTATCAAGGCATTCTGGAGCAAAATATGATGCCAAGTGTCAGAAAGCTTGGCCTCAGCCACAGGTCATGGGTCCTCTAACAGGATAATGACCCAAAACACACAGCTGAAAACATTCAAGAATGGCTAAAAGCAAAACATTGGACAATTCTGAAGTGACCTTCTATGATCCCTGATCTAAATCCTATTGAACATCTGTGGAAAGTGCTGAAACATGCAGTCTGGAGAAGGCACCATCATACCTAAGACAGCTGGAGCAGTTTGCTCATGAGGAATGGGCTAAAATACCTGTGAACAGGGCAGAAGTCTCATTGAGAGTTACTGAAATTGTTTGATTGCAATTTTTTATATAGTGTATGTAAACTTCTGGTTTCAACTCTGCCTTACCCCTACACATTGTTTCATCCTGGTAAGCACCATACAAAGACTTTACACAACTGTAATTCTAATAGTTTGCTCACATCTGCCACCTGCTGTTGAGCTGTACATATGACTTTTATTTTCTTGTAGCAGCAGCAGCAATATCTTTTGTAATATTGACCTGCACAACCTCTTTAACATTGATGACTGATCCTTAAAATTGGTGAGGTCCAACCTGCCACTCACCTCCATGCCAGTGCTACCAGTGCTGGTGCTCTTCTGTTTACTTTCTCCCTCATGGTTGGATTGTCACTGCTTCAGAAGTGAATGCACCGATTGGTGATGCCATACAATGTCCATCAGCGGCTGCATCTGTGATGAGATGAGCCCGAACTAAACAAAAGACCTGGCAAAAGTTCTGGCAGTGGTGGAAATGAGGTGAGTGGAAAAATAAGTTAGACCCTTATTTTCTTGGACCTGGAGCAGCAATTTCTTTTCCATATGGGGCGATTTATCAGAGCTGCAAACAGGGATGATTATTCGCTTTCAGGCGAAGTGTGGCAGTACTTCTTAAACTATGTAATTTATCAACTGTTTTACATGCTGCTGTGGTAAACGTGTATCATGAGTGGACAAATAACACCATTGTAAATAAAAGACATGGAAACTGCGGAGAGTCACATGCCATTCCTGAGAGAGGTGAACGTTGGCTACAAAAGTGTTTGTGGGCAGAACAACACCCTACAGTGGACGTGTCTAAGACAACATTTCAACAAACCCTACTGCATAGAAGGCTCCAAAGCAGATGGGTGGTCACTGTATCTCTGCTATTGAAGTTTCTTCTGGCAGAAAAGGCTTTTATTTTTACAGCAATATCAGAATAAGACGTCTTCTGATTGACAAAGAATTGCCTTGTCTTATAGGTCACGTTTTTTACTTCATCAAACAGATGAAGATTGGAGTGTCAGATGAGAAACACAAAAGAACAAATACCCTGCAACTAATGCTGGAAGAACACAGGCTGTTGGTGGCAGCATTATGATCTGAGGACTGTTTTTGTTGCATTTTCTGGGCTCACTTATCCATGTAGAAGAGATTCTCAACTGATGTAGGTATGAATCCATTCTTACAGATGATTGACTTACCTGGGTTGGATGGGATCTTCTAGCAAGTAAAACAAATAGAATATTTAGCGCAAAAACCCTTTTAAAGAAGATGAGTGCATGCCCCCGCCAAAACCTTTTTAAAAAAAAATAATCAAAAAGTAGAAAGGGCGCACTAAAAAAAAAACGTGATTTTATTGGCCCAACAACAGCGAAATTTCAGCCCTAAAGGAAAAAAGCCCTGTTTAGGGCTGAAACGTTGCTGTTGTTGGGCCAATAAAATCACGTTTTTTTGAAGTGCTGCCTCTTTCTACTTTTTTGGGATCTTCTAGCAAGACATTGTGATATGTCACATGATTAGAAATGTCTGACATTGGTTGGAAAAGCATAACCAAGACTTTCAAGTATGACCATGTCCCTCTAATTCCCCAGAGTTGAACCCAATTAAGTATTTGTGGGACCACCACAATGATCGTGTTTTCTTGAACCTCTCCACACCCTCCCCGCAGCTGTGGGAGCAGTCAGCATGGCTCTAGATTCCTGTAACAACCCACCCGCACCTTTTGAGTCCCCAGCTTGTCTAGCGCTGACATGCGCACATGGAAAAACTCAGGATTTTGTTTTTACGATTATTATCGACAAAGTTGAAATCCGCAAAGGTTTTTATGGTGACGAAATTTTTAGATCATGGAAATTAAACAAAAAAAAGGATCATCTATTAAGATGCGCCTTTTTGGGCTTCCTTAATTTTGGCGGCCCGCAAATAGAAAAACAGAATAGACAGGGTGAATGGGTGCAACGTCATGACTGGGGTTGTATGGTTGCGATTTGGGTGGAAAAAATCACATGACCTCGTTTTAATAGAAAAACGTTTCCTGTTCAGCCTCAGTTCTCTCAGGGGGGCCAAACACTCAGCGAAATTATTTTATTT